>CM038723.1:30749964-30907464 GCA_021613375.1 Megaleporinus macrocephalus
TCCTCATCACTCTCCGGTTTGTTTGAAACACTCTCGGGGAGGAAAAACTCTGTTCCTATGGAAACGGCTGGGCGATGGGTTGCCAGTGAATCCGTTATAATTTGGTCCCGTGAAAGAACCCCAGCTGGCGAAAGATGGCCTGCGCTTTCACAAAGAGAGCCTTATGAGGAGAATTAAGCAGTTTTTGAACTACAAATCAGTGTTTTCTGTCTCGGCCGCTGAGCTTCTCCTGCCACAAAGACAGAAACAACATTATGGCCACTTAGACCGTTTATGATCATTGATTACTCCGAGATACCGTTCAGAATAATCTATGGATGTGTCTCAAAACCTAGTGAGCTGCCTACATAGGCAGCATTTTACATCATAGTATGCGCTTCCGACATGTAGGCTGTTCCAATTCTTAGATACCTTAACCATGCTGTCTACTGAGGAAGCTTATTTAAACCTGATTTTAGGGAAGCATTCCTCAAACGCTTCCTCAAACCCTAAGGCAATCCCACGATGCAACGCAGGCAAATCTACAAGCAGTGAAGTGGTTTTAAATGTAAGTTATTTTGATTTTCTCTGGTGTTTTCATGTGTTTCTTGTCTGGTTTATGAAGAGCGATATCAGACAGAACGCTGCTACTTAAACAGCTGCCTACCTAGACAGCCTACCTAGACACTCACTAGGTTTTGAGACACACCCTACATCTTCTACATGGCAAATGCACTTATACATAAAGGTATAGTGATTATTCTCGTTTTTAAGACTGTTGTCTGTTGATAAGCTGATTATACAGTGGCATTCAAAAGTCTGTGCACCCCTGGCTAAATGTTCAGTTGCTGTAAACAGTTACGGGAGTAAACGATGACCAAAAGACATAGAGTCAAAGATATATTTCTTATGTTGAGCAAGATTTCAATTAGTTCAATCTTTTATAGAAGAGGTCACTCATAGGCGGACCGCGGACCCAAACTGATAAACTATTGATAAACTTTTCTTGTCTTTTACGGTATACAGGCTTTGCAGTGCAGTAAACTTACAGACCAATCATGTGCGTATTAAAATCACCAAACGCCACTCGGTGCATGGCATTGTTTGTAAGAGCTATCTACCTGTCCGTGGTCCCAAGCCGTCGTCTAACGAGTCTCTCCGTAGGTGCAACCACTCCTTGCATCTCCACAGTGGGGTCCTGTCATACTTCCTGTAGCCCTGGAAGCCTACCGACCAGCCTGAGCACTCACCAGCAATCGTCTGGAGTGAGGTTGGTGTTACTGGACTTTGTGTTTGGCTCGCTCCTCGAAGCGAGCTTCCCTCCCAGGGTTTGCTGGTCTTTATTGACTCTTTGAACTCAGCGAATGTTAGATTGACTGTTCTTACGCTCTTAGCCAATCAGATCTGTGCAGTTTCGGGAGCCTGGTGCCCACATAGGCAAGCAACAGCACTCCAACAATAAAGCGAGTCAGATGGCGTTCTCTAAAAAAAGAAAAGTCGACAACGAAAAACGACTTTTCAACCAGGAATGGACCGAAACAGAGATGCTTATTCTTCCCACAGGCAGCTCCAAACCAACACGCCTCATATGTTCTGAGGCTGGAGCCAATCCCAGCGTCATCAGGCGAAGGCGGGGTACACCATGGACAGGTCGCCAGTCCATCGCATGGTCAACACACACTCACACCTACAGGCAATTTAGAGTGAGAGATCAACCTAACATGCATATGTTTGGACTGTGGTAGGAAACCAGAGTACCCGAAGGAAACCCACATGGGGAGAACATACACACTCCACACAGAACGTTCCGGTATCTCATATGTGTATCTCATATGTGTGTGAGAATGGTCCTAACACAGTTTCAGCCCAGATTTAAAGTCCTGGCTGGAAAACCAAGAGCTCACTTCTCTCACTGAACAAGAGAAAGTGTGGAGGTATACAAGAGGGAGATAAACTGTTAAGATGTGAAAAAAACATTTATTAAGTTCAGCATTTAAACAGTAAATATACTGAAATATACTGAACGGTATGTGTGGTGTGTTGGTGTTTCAGTAGCTGATGGTATAAGATGCTGATACTAGACTACTTCAGTAAACAGGATACACCACTGAATCATAACACAAGTTAGAAATGATGATGATCCGGACCTTGGCCTGAGGAGATCTCCTCTAACTGGACCTTACTGACTTTTAATTAGATACCCCTGATTTATAGTTTTAAAATCACAATATAGGAAGAAGGCCCAGTGCAGAAGTTTAGGCACCCTGCATTGTCGGTACTTGGTACTTACCTAATACCCCTTTGGGAAGCATCACAGTTTGTAAATGCTTTTTGTAGGCTGTACTCACACAGAGGCTTTGCCCAAGCTCGTTTGTCCAAACTTCCCATTCCGCAGCTGACCTAGTGCTTAACATCCCAGGCCCAAGCCGCTTACATCATTGACTCAAGGGTCATTATCGCTTTAATCTAGGTTTGTACTTGACGAATTGTAAGTGGTGCGAGGGTGCACACAGCAAAAATGATGCAAACGCAGCACTTACCCCACCTGATATACAGTGGCTTTGTGGCTGTGCACCTACACTTGGTGCACCACCACTCCTGAATGCCTTTTGTAGCCAGTCTGGGTTTTTATTTACCTTCCTACTAGCAGTTCTCTCTGAAAGTTCGCTCAGACCTCAACTTGACGTCCACCATTCCTGCCATCTGTCATTTCCTAATTATATTATGAACTGAGTAAATGACCACCTGAAAAGGCGTTGCTATCTTCCTCTAGCTTCTCCTGCTTTGTGGGCATCACTTATTTTAATGTTTAAAGGTTTTATAAAATTTGCATCATCTGGTCTTTCCTAATGATGACTGTGAATGAGCCATAGTGCTGATAAGCTAATTATGGTCCAAGAACTCAAATCTCTTGGGGTACCCAAACTTTTGGCATGGTGCACCTTTTCACTCAAAATTGGTACAAAATAAACAAACAAAAAACTCGCCTATAATGTGCACACCACTGTAAGATTGACTTATTTCCTTATTTTCGCCCTTGTTTTAGTGATTTTAGTAAGTCAAACTACCTGACTGCACTGGCATGACATATGGTTGAACCAATATAGTAAGATATATTTAATATATATCATTAATTAAAATGAGTAAAAGAGCTAAACTGCTGTGGGTTGAAAAGGTGAATATACACTATATTGCCGAAAGTATTCACTCGTCTGCTTTAACATGCATTTGAACTTAAGTGACGTCCCATTCTTAATCCATAGGGTTTAATATGATGTCGGCCCAACCTTTGCAGCTATAACAGCTTCAACTCTTCTGGGAATGTTTGACCGTTCGTCCAGAAGCACATTGGTGAGGTCAGACACTGATGTTGGATGAGTTGGAGGAGTCTGGCTCGCAGTCTCCGCTCTAATTCATCCTAAAGGTGTTCTAGCTGATTAAGATCAGGACTGTGCAGGCCAGTAAGTTCTTCCACACCAAACTCGCTCCGCCATGTCTTTATGGAGCTGCTTTGTACACTGGTATATAGTCATGTTGGAACAGGAAGGCGCCGTCCCCAAACTGTTCCCACAAAGTTGGGAGCATAAAATTGTCCAAAATCTTTAATCTGCTGAAGCATTAAGAGATTCTTTCACTGGAACTAAGGGTCCGAGCCCAACACCCCACACCATAATCCCCCCTCCACCAAACTTTACACTCAGCACAATGCCGTCAAGACAAGTACTGTTCTCCTGGCAACTGCCAAAAGCAGACTCAACCATCGGATTGCCAGATGGAGAAGTGTGATTTGTCACTCCAGAGTACACGTCTCCACTACTCTAGAGTCCAGTGGGGGTGAGCTTTACACCACTGCATCCAACTCTTTGCATTGCACTTGGTGATGTAAGGCTTAGATGCAGCTGCTCGGCCATGGAAACCCATTTCATGAAGCTCTCTACGCTTGAGTTCTTGAGCTAATCTGAAGGCCTGTGAAGTTTGTAGGTCTGTAACAATTGACTCTGCAGAAAGTTGCTGACCTTTGCATGTCTAGGTGCTTGGTTTTATACACCTGTGACCATGGAAGTGATTGGAATTTTCAATTAATTCAATGATTTGAATGGGTGAGTGAATACTTTCAGCAATATAGTGTATGTAAACTAATGTTTAGTGCCATGCTTGTAAGTTTATATCTTTGCTGTCCATGTTTGATGATTTTTATTTTTCAAAATTATTTGAATACAATAGCTGCCATTTACATTGTACGAAAATGAATGGACCAATGAAAATACTTGGAAACTATGGTTCCATTGACTTTCATTAAATGTAAGGTCAATTGTTGGCAATGGTGGAGATACTTCTTTTTCTTTTGGACAGCAACGTTATCCTAAATCAATTTCTTCTGTGAAATAGACCCTTTAATATAAACACTCTGTCGCAGCACTGACAGCACAGGAAAACATGCTGTAAACGCATTCAGTGTGTTTACATACAGCATGACCAGATCTGGCTGGCCACCTCAGAAACTGGACAGGGTTTCATTATGTTAAAAATGATTGGAGCTGATGATGTTGATGCGTCCTTGGCTAGCGCGAGGATGGAGTCTAATTGACCTAATGTGAGGAAAAAGGCAGCTCCGCTCGGGTGAAGCCGCCTGCGTGCCCGCATTTTAATGCTGGCTGTAATTGAAGGCACTGAAATGCGCCACTTGTTAGCCAAACACCACAAGCACATTTAAAACTAGGTGTAAAAAGGTCCAGCATTCAGGACGAAATGCCACACAAACATCAGTCTAAGAAATCACTTGAGGCTCATTTCAGTTTGAATGCGACCCAGTTCAGAATTAGACCAAATCCATTACGCTCCTGTCAAAAGTTTGGGGACATCTTGGTGGAACTCCAGAACCTTCAACTGTATATATTGCCTTGTTTGCACCTGGTCACTTCATGGATCTTAAGTAATAGGATTATATCTGAGTATGGCCAAGCCACATAAGTAAGCAAGTGTAAACACACCTGAGACCCTTTTAAAACAGATACCGACCCTATCACTCAAACCTCTTTAGGAGGTGGTCCGCATTACATGACCGAAACTATTTTCTAATACAACCCAAACTCTTCCCTGTACAAATAAATCCACTGCCAGTACAGCCAAACCCCCTCCCAGTATGACCCAAACTCCACCCAGTAACCCTAAACTCCTCCCAGTATAATCCAAACTCCTCCCAGTACATCCCAAACCCCACTCAATATAATCCAGACTCATTCTATGTGCAGCCAGACCTTCTCCCTAGTACAACCCAAACTCCTCCCAGTATAACCAAAACTCCTCCCAGTACAACTAAAACTTCTCCCTGTACAACTGGAACTCCTCCTTGTACAACTGAAAGTCCTCACCACACCCCTCTCAATATAACCCAAACTCGACCCAGAACAACCAAAACTCCTCCCAGTACAACCCAAACTCCTCCCTGTACAACCCAAACTCGTCCTAGTATAACTGAAACTCCTTTCACACTCCATCCATGTACAACCAAAACTCCTCCCTGTATAACCCAAACTCCTCCATGTACAACCTAAACTCCTCCTAGTATAACTGAAACTCCTCACCACACTCCACCCCAGTACAATCCAAAATCCTCCCTGTACAACCCACATTCCAAACTCCTCCCAGAATGACCCAAACTCCTCCCAGTACAACCCAAACTCCCACCTGTACAACTGAAGCTCCTCACCACACCCCACCACAGTATAATCCAAACTCCTCCCAGTATAACCAAACTCTTCCCTGTACAACCGAAACTCCTTCTTGTATAACTGAAACTTCTCACCACACGCCACCCAGCAAGCCAACTGCTCCCTGTACAAGCCGAACTCCTCTACAACCAAAACCCCTTCCAGTCCAACCAAAACCTCTCCAAGTACAACGTATACCCCTCCAAACACAATACGTTAACGAGCATGTGATCCTTCTCTGAAAGGAGGTCAGTCGTGGAGGACACACATAGTTGAGGACCAGACTAGATGTCTTAAAGTAATATGGAAAAACACAACTGTCCAAAACAAACTGTAAACGATAGAGGCTGAGCGGTATAAACAGCTGGTAATTGTCTGTCATGTAACAAGGGGATTTGAATATGTTGTCCACCACAGCGAGACACCTCCCACACTGGAGATACATCTGACTACCAGGTATCAATGCATGTGGCTGAAATCTCATCAGGATACAATTCAGATACTAGTCACATGAAGTGACCAGGTGTAAAGGGGGCACATGATTTTCATGTTTGGTTCATGTGAGCTCTACCTTCAGGCCCCCTATACCTACTATGCTAGCTTTTATACAAACATCTATAGCAGCATGAGGCAAAAAACAAAGTGAGAGTAAACAAGCTCACCCAGCATAAAAGACTAGATAGATGAACACAGGGGAGTTCTAATGCTTCACTTTGTATTGGCTGCATTTTTTATGTTTGTTCTAGGGAGCCTTCCTAATTGGACAACTCTGTGTGATCTGCTGTAAGTGTGGCTGTCCTGTTGATTTTCTGTGGATTCCTTCAGGCAGATCTAATACAGATAAATAATATTTTTTCTTAAATGAACACTACCCATTCCCTCTCCTCTGACCCACCGAAGCCCCACACATGACTGAAGTAGGCCTGGTGCCAGACCCGCACCCCCAAATTTTGAAAATGCAAAGAAAACCCAAATGGAAATTTGATAAAACACCCAAATATTGCAACAAAGAGTGAAATGTGTAAGGAAAATGATGCCGTTTCAAGCTGTAAAGTCATGATTTCAGTTCCATCTGATCCGTTACGTCCGTATACACAACTGGGAACTGAGGTTACACACACGCCAAATGTTTCACCCACACTTGCCCAAGTGGCCACCTTATATAACACAGAGGCGACTTGTTACGTCCCTAGGACGTATGTTGTCTCTAGCACACATATAACTAATGATGGCCAGATGAAGCCTCTTGAAGCGTTGGAACTTTCCCTCCAGATGGTTCAAAAAAAGGTTTGTTACTCGAAGCTTCATGTGCACACTAACACCCCTGCTGGCCAAAACTTTTATTGTCATTTCCACTATTTGCGATGGACTCTTGCAACATAGGCAGCATAGAAACAAGTATATACACAAAACACCTTAATTTAATTTTCTGTGGTCCATTCATTTGTTTATCTGATCTGTGTTTGATTGTGTGGATCTGTTAATTAAAAAAAAACTGCCAGTATGATTTCAGTCAGTAAATAAATCCAATAGGACGTAAGATATTGATGTTAAAACTGTTACAGTGGTTTTAAGAGATGGGACAGTGATTGTGGTTTGATGGTGACTTTAATTTTTAGTAAGAAACAATAAATCACGCCAATACTCGAACCACGTCCTGAACAAGCGAGGCTTTAGACATCATCAGTGACGTCACTAGCCCTTAACGAAGCAAGCCTCGATACGCCCCTTCATAAACGACTTTCTGAATTTCTCAACACAAGCATCCGTACCTTTTGCCCATCACTACATATAACAAAGTAACTGAACTATCTATCACATTAGCCTTTCTCATCTACTTGGAGAGTGTAGGAGTGGGTGCATTTACTTTTGGTACGTCTGTTTTTCTCTTTTTTGGGTTTTGGGTTATTTAGGGAGTCAGGTAAGAGAGCTGTATTTACTTTTCTTTACTTCTGGCGATAGGTATGGTAGAGTCTGAATTTATTAGTTAATTTGGTTTTTGTTTGTTATTTTGGCATGGCCCACTCCAACACTTGTGTCCTGTGTCCTGTAGCTATTGAGATATTTGTGAATTAAAGAAATACAATGTTGCTTGTTAAGTTGGTCTCTGTTCATCTTTTACGTTACGACTGTGATCGAACCCCTAGACGGGTCGTAACACGACTCTCTTATCAGTTGGCACGAATGGCCAATGACTAGAAATGTTTAGCCCTACAGATAGTCCAATCATGGTGCACAGCTTTTTGATGACTGCTTTAACATTCCAAAATGCCGAATCTGAAGCTGCTTTAAAAGATAGGAGGTTGGAAGTTGAAGATGGATGGAAACACAACTAAATTCACATTTTTTTCCTTCAAAATTTCATAAATACACACAATATTATAGACGAAGGTAGCAACAAATTTTGTATCTATAGGGATGCAGTCCAATTTTCTGTCCTAACACGTAGGGGTGTGGCTAAAATAGGGGGCTAAAACTTGTGTTTTGTTTGTGTATTTGTTTAAAAATGATGTATTTGTGTTTTGGGGAGTAACATGTTAACGTAAACTGTATTTTTATTAATCAAGTGTTTTTTTTTTATTCACTTTAAAATAAATCAAAAATGTTTTTACTAGTAATTTTAATATGTGTAGAGTTATTTGTTTAGATAAATATTCATTATTATCTCTGTTAATGTCTTGGATTGAAATAGATAAATCCTTGTACAAGTCTAAGATACTTCATTGTTGTTGTAATTAGGTTTTTTGTTTAGTAGATTGGTTAGTAGATAGGAAGTTGAGGGTTGGATCTCAGGTTGCATGTGTTGCTGGGTCTAAGCTATACTATGAATGTGAGATGTTTTCAATAATACAGCATGTTGCTAAAATAAGAAATCCATATAAAATAAAAACAGTTTGGCTGACGGTGTTGTTTTGACACAAGCTGTGAGCGAGGGAAATCTGTTAGGCCAACATGGCGGCCATTATGAGTATCACCATCTTAGATTTAACTTCAGCTTCACCAACTGAATTTAACTTCAGTTGGTGTAGTGGGTTACACTGTGGGGTTGGTATAGTGTAGTGCGTTATATTGTGGGGTTGGTATAGTGTAGTGCGTTATATTGTGAGGTTGGTATAGTGTAGTGGGTTACACTGTGGGGTTGGTATAGTGTAGTGCGTTAGATTGTAGGATTGGTATAGTGAGAGAGTTACACTGTGAGGTTGGTATAGTGTAGTGGGTTACATTGTGGGGTTGGTATAGTGTAGTGAGTTACACTGTGGGGTTGGTATAGTGTAGTGAGTTACACTGTGAGGTTGGTATAGTGTAGTGGGTTACATTGTGAGGTTGGTATAGTGTAGTGGGTTACACTGTGGGGTTGGTATAGTGTAGTGGGTTACACTGTGGGGTTGGTATAGTGTAGTGGGTTACACTGTGAGGTTAGTATAGTGTAGTGAGTTACACTGTGAGGTTGGTATAATGTAGTGGGTTACATTGTGAGGTTGGTATAGTGTAGTGGGTTATACTGTGAGGTTGGTATAGTGTAGTGGGTTACACTGTGAGGTTGGTATAGTGTAGTGGGTTATACTGTGAGGTTGGTATAGTGTAGTGGGTTACACTGTGGGGTTGGTATAGTGTAGTGGGTTACACTGTGGGGTTGGTATAGTGTAGTGAGTTACACTGTGTGGTTGGTATAGTGTAGTGGGTTACATTGTGGGGTTGGTATAGTGTAGTGAGTTACACTGTGGGGTTGGTATAGTGTAGTGAGTTACACTGTGAGGTTGGTATAGTGTAGTGGGTTACATTGTGAGGTTGGTATAGTGTAGTGGGTTATATTGTGGGGTTGGTATAGTGTAGTGGGTTACATTGTGAGGTTGGTATAGTGTAGTGGGTTATACTGTGAGGTTGGTATAGTGTAGTGGGTTACACTGTGAGGTTGGTATAGTGTAGTGGGTTATACTGTGAGGTTGGTATAGTGTAGTGGGCTACACTGTGGGGTTGGTATAGTGTAGTGGGTTACACTGTGGGGTTGGTATAGTGTAGTGAGTTACACTGTGAGGTTGGTATAGTGTCGTGGGTTACATTGTGGGGTTGGTATAGTGTAGTGCGTTAGATTGTAGGATTGGTATAGTGAGGGAGTTACACTGTGAGGTTGGTATAGTGTAGTGGGTTACATTGTGGGGTTGGTATAGTGTAGTGAGTTACACTGTGGGGTTGGTATAGTGTAGTGAGTTACACTGTGAGGTTGGTATAGTGTAGTGGGTTACATTGTGAGGTTGGTATAGTGTAGTGGGTTACACTGTGGGGTTGGTATAGTGTAGTGGGTTACACTGTGGGGTTGGTATAGTGTAGTGGGTTACACTGTGAGGTTAGTATAGTGTAGTGAGTTACACTGTGAGGTTGGTATAATGTAGTGGGTTACATTGTGGGGTTGGTATAGTGTAGTGGGTTACATTGTGAGGTTGGTATAGTGTAGTGGGTTACATTGTGAGGTTGGTATAGTGTAGTGGGTTACATTGTGGGGTTGGTATAGTGTAGTGGGTTACACTGTGAGGTTGGTATAGTGTAGTGGGTTACATTGTGAGGTTGGTATAGTGTAGTGGGTTATATTGTGGGGTTGGTATAGTGTAGTGGGTTACATTGTGAGGTTGGTATAGTGTAGTGGGTTACATTGTGGGGTTGGTATAGTGTAGTGGGTTACATTGTGAGGTTGGTATAGTGTAGTGGGTTACATTGTGGGGTTGGTATAGTGTAGTGGGTTACATTGTGAGGTTGGTATAGTGTAGTGGGTTACATTGTGGGGTTGGTATAGTGTAGTGGGTTACACTGTGAGGTTGGTATAGTGTAGTGGGTTACATTGTGAGGTTGGTATAGTGTAGTGGGTTATATTGTGGGGTTGGTATAGTGTAGTGGGTTACATTGTGAGGTTGGTATAGTGTAGTGGGTTACACTGTGAGGTTGGTATAGTGTAGTGGGTTATATTGTGGGGTTGGTATAGTGTAGTGGGTTACATTGTGGGGTTGGTATAGTGTAGTGGGTTACATTGTGGGGTTGGTATAGTGTAGTGCGTTAGATTGTAGGATTGGTATAGTGAGGGAGTTACACTGTGAGGTTGGTATAGTGTAGTGGGTTACACTGTGGGGTTGGTATAGTGTAGTGGTTTACACTGTGGGGTTGGTATAGTGTAGTGGGTTATATTGTGGGGTTGGTATAGTGTAGTGGGTTACACTGTGAGGTTGGTATAGTGTAGTGGTTTACACTGTGGGGTTGGTATGGTGTGGTGCACGTTCACACAAGTCACTCTGGATAAGAACGTCAGCCAAACGCCATAAATGTAAATATATGTAACTGTAGACCTACAAGTTGCACCTACATAGTAATTAGACCAGATGGAGAACAGTACACAAGGTAGGTGGACCTGATAAAGTGACCAGCAAGTGCAGATTGCTACTGCGAGACGATGTAAACAAACCTAGCAACTGCAGTGGCACAATAAGCATTTCTGCCATAAAGCTGTAAAAAAAAATCCCTGCTTTAAACAAGGAGTTCTGATCCAAGAGATTGATTGTTTCCTCTAATGTTACATTCCTCCGTCTGCCGAGTGACGTGGAAGACCATACTGGTTATTGTTTTTGAACCCCGCTGAACTCCAGCCTCTGCAGAAAACACAGGCACCCAGAGATGAACACCGCTCCGCTAATTTATGTAAAGTAATACTGCGGGGGTAGACGGAGAGAATGTGCAATCATATGAGGCTGGGGATTTGCAAGTGTTTCGGAAGTTTGAAGAAGATTGTGCAATGCTCATCCGTGATAGGTCTCTGTATCTCCTCCGTGGAACGTGTTCGTTTATCTGCGGAGTCTGGGTTAAACTCGGATGACAGCCACATCCCACGAACCTGGGTTTGCTGGGATTTCATGTTCGCTTCAGTCAAGCGTCTCTCTCTCTCCCTCTCTCCCTCTCTCTCCCTCTTTTCCTCTCTCTCTCTCTCCTGTGAAGCTCTGAGTCATTCGTCATTGTGCCACGCTTGTTGTGTACTGCTGAGAGTTTCAGCGATTCAAACTTTTCTGACTTTTTAAGCAACTCCAGAGTGTAATCTCCACGATACGCAGGTACCTATGCGCTGTAAACTCGCTACGATATTCGCATACGCACGTAAAAACACACAATGACACGTAAGACTGTGTATTTGACGGTTTCCACCTGAGACAACGTTCCCACCGGAGCCATTTTACAATAATACAGTGTTTGTCTTCTCAGCGTTCACAGTGATCTTGAGGTTGTGGGCGAAACCTATAAATAATGCAGGTCTACTTTCACTGCCCATCTTAATCCAGGTGATAGAATTACATCATGAACTGAAAGTAAAACTATGTTGCTTCTATCGTTGCTGTCCCAGGAGTAACAAGTATCTCCAAATAGCTATGTTACAGAAGAAAGCAACAGCCTACTTTACTGTTAATGTTAGAGAGAGAACCAAAAGTGCTTTTGGGGTATTTCTATTGATCCACTGATCATACATTTTTCAGAAACTTCAAAAGCTGCTGCATTTAAATGACGAATAAAAAGGGACAATAAAGGAGATTCAGCGATGATATATGGATCAGTGACATGATAACACATGATTACACCCATTTACACATTTACTCACCCATTTACACATTTACTCACCCATTTACTCACCCATTTACACAGTTATTCAACCATTTACACAGTTATTCAACCATTTACACAGTTACTCACCTATTTACACATTTACTCACCTATTTACACAGTTACTCAACCATTTATACAGTTACTCACCTATTTACATAGGCACTCACCTATTTATATGGTTACTCTACACCCATTTACACAGTTATATACCCATTTACACATTTACTCACCAATGTATATGGTTACTCTACACCCATGTACACATTTACTCACCCATTTATATAGTTACTCTACACCCATGTACACATTTACTCACCCATTTATATAGTTACTCTACACCCATTTACAAAGTTACTCTACACCCATTTACGCATTTACTCACCCATTTATATAGTTATTCTACACCTATTTACAAAGTTACTCTACACCCATTTACACATTTACTCACCCATTTATATAGTTACTCTACACCTATTTACAAAGTTACTCTACACCCATTTACACATTTACTCACCCATTTATATAGTTACTCTACACCTATTTACAAAGTTACTCTACACCCATTTACACATTTACTCACCAATTTACACATTTACTCACCCATTTACACATTTACTCACCCATTTACACAGTTACTCAACCATTTACACAGTTATTCAACCATTTACACAGTTACTCACCTATTTACACATTTACTCACCTATTTACACAGTTACTCAACCATTTACACAGTTACTCACCTATTTACACATTTACTCACCTATTTACACAGTTACTCAACCATTTATACAGTTACTCACCTATTTACATAGGCACTCACCTATTTATATGGTTACTCTACACCCATTTACACAGTTATATACCCAGTTACACATTTACTCACCAATGTATATGGTTACTCTACACCCATGTACACATTTACTCACCCATTTATATAGTTACTCTACACCTATTTACAAAGTTACTCTACACCCATTTACACATTTACTCACCCATTTACACATTTACTCACCCATTTACACATTTACTCACCCATTTATATAGTTACTCTACACCCATTTACAAAGTTACTCTACACCCATTTACACATTTACTCACCCATTTATATAGTTACTCTACACCTATTTACAAAGTTACTCTACACCCATTTACACATTTACTCACCAATTTATATAGTTACTCTACACCTATTTACAAAGTTACTCTACACCCATTTACACATTTACTCACCCATTTATATAGTTACTCTACACCTATTTACAAAGTTACTCTACACCCATTTACACATTTACTCACCCATTTATATAGTTACTCTACACCTATTTACAAAGTTACTCTACACCCATTTACACATTTACTCACCCATTTAAACATTTACTCACCCATTTACACAGTTACTCAACCATTTACACAGTTACACACCTATTTACACATTTACTCACCTATTTACACAGTTACTCAACCATTTACACAGTTACTCACCTATTTACACATTTACTCACCTATTTACACAGTTACTCAACCATTTATACAGTTACTCACCTATTTACATAGGTACTCACCTATTTATATGGTTACTCTACACCCATTTACACAGTTATATACCCATTTACACATTTACTCACCAATGTATATGGTTACTCTACACCCATGTACACATTTACTCACCCATTTATATAGTTACTCTACACCCATTTACAAAGTTACTCTACACCCATTTACACATTTACTCACCCATTTATATAGTTACTCTACACCTATTTACAAAGTTACTCTACACCCATTTACACATTTACTCACCCATTTATATAGTTACTCTACACCTATTTACAAAGTTACTCTACACCCATTTACACATTTACTCACCCATTTATATAGTTACTCTACACCCATTTACGCATTTACTCACCAATTTATATGGTTACTCTGCACCCATGTACACATTTACTCTACACCCATTTACACATTTACTCACCCATTTATATGGTTACTCTGTATCCATGTGCACGGTTACTCTACACCTATTTACACAGTTACTCTACACCCATTTACATGGTTACTCTACACCCATTTACATGATTAAACCAATTTACATAATTACTCTACATACATCTACATCTTCTACATCTATTTTTATGGTTACTTTACACCCATTAACATTGTTACTCCACACCCAAATTAACAGTTCACACATTTTCATAGTTGTATTACACTCATTTCTATCACAACGCTCAATATTTTTTCTTTATGCTGCACCTGTTTCCATGGTTACTCTATACCCATTTCTTTAGTTATGCCACTCACATTTCTAAAACCAACACTACAGCATCTAATATGTGAAACATTGACAAAGGAAATAACAGCAATCAATTAGTATCCACGCAACAAATTTAAAACTCAATTCTGAACAGTCATAGATATAAATTTCCTCTCTCACTTCTCATCAAGCTGGAAACAACAAGGTGTTCTACCAACACTAACCACACCGGTATTACACTACTAATTACTTTAGGAACACTCGTACGTTAAAGGGAGAGAGCAGCCGTTGGAAGGCAGGCTGCCTGGGGGAAAAAATAAAAGCACAGAAGAGCCACTTCTTCAGACTGGACCACTGAAGTGAGTCATTTTCAAACTCACATAGGCACATCTCTCTCAGCCGGACTGTCTTTCAAATAGATGTCGTCGGAGGATGCCATTTGAGCTTCAATCATTTAGTAGGCTATCTCGCGGTGCACTTTTCAAACTGACATGGACATCTTACACACAGTTGAGTCAGTCTCTTACATCAGTTGTCCTCCAAACGCAGGTGTCCTCCAAACGTGTCACTGGGAGATCCATCATTCGTTTGTGAGTCATTCTTGGGTTTTTTTTGTATCGGGATGCTATCATTAGCATTGTTTTTCATCTACCTCCTACGTGAAGAACGGCCTCTGTTGCATAAAAGTGCTAAAGCATACACAGTTCAAATGAAGCCCCAGTGGTAAACATTTGCAGCAGCACACGTGCTGCATGAGAGATGTGCTGATGATTGATGTCAAACTAACTGATGTTAGCATGAATTCCCACTGACCACTGGTTGGGTGACTCACTCTCAGCAGGTTTAACATGTGTTTTACAGGTGAATGGAAATGGTTCTTATTTTTGTTTTCATTCCTGTCTTCACTTCTGGGCCAATCAAAATTCAACCTCAGTCCAGACTGATTCAGTCTTGGCGCTAGTCATGAACTCACATAATTAATTTATTACTTGATTAGCCTGTTTTGCTGTGTAATGTATCATTTACTGACCACAGAAATGATAGAAAATGTTGAGTCCCAGCACCCCTAAAGATTATAAAGATTATATATCAGCCTAGCTCGAACCCTAACCCATATCACTCTTTATTTTATTACTGTTAGCTAGGAGTGATGGTTTATTTTAGTTTAGCAGGCTAATGCTGCAGGTGGTCTGTTTACTGTTTATAAAGGAGTGAGAGAAGCTGTAGCTGCTGTGCTGTTGGTTAGTCTGTGTGTTATTAAAGCTGAGGTGCTAGAGTAGTGCTGTCTGTATGTGTATTAGCTAATTAATGTTACAAAATGATAAGATATGAAGAGATGATACTATAACGTGTGTGTGTGTGTGTGTGTGTGTGTGGTCAGCAAGTCAGCTATACATATTAGATTCTTATATTCAAGTAAGGCCAACATGATCTTGATCAAGCCCTGAATTCATACCCTGAATTTCTCTCATTCTCATCTGGTCACCCTAGCCCACAGAAGCTCAATATTCAGTGTGAAAAATGTGTATATATAGTTTATACTTTATTATATTTGACTTTTAATAAAATGTCTTAATACATTTGTAAACTAACTTTTATTTAAAGATTAGTTGGTGTCTTTACGGTCGCAGTGTTGCCCCAGCACTGATTTTGGATTGATGGTCCGCAATGACTTTAAAATGTTTTTTTTTTTATTTATGAGCTGTTCTTATTTGGGTGCTCAGCACCCCTAAACCTCTTAGCCTAAAATCGCCCTTGGTTGATGGACCAATAAAAATGCTGTAAATAACTGGGTTTCATTTATTTAGATTTAATATAAAGCATATTGCCAATGTCCAATGAAAAACAAGTATTTCCAAAATAGTAACTGTACAGGTGAAGACAAAAACTGTCTTCACTTTTTTTCAAGGTAAGACAATGGAACCAGATTTTTTCCAAGCTATTTTAAATCATTTCTATTGGTTCTTTCCTCATGACATTTCCCCACAATGTAAAAGGCAGCTGCTGCATTTGACTGATGTAGAAAAATGCTGGCCTAATACTGGCCTGGTGCTGGTTTAGCTGGTTGCCCGATATGGGCGTGCTGGTTAAGCAGCAGACAAGCATACAAAATACAGAATGTGAGTTGGTTTAAACTTAGTTTACGCTAGTCTAGTGCTGGTCTAATAACTGGCCAACCAGCAAACCAGTTTCTTAAACACATGGTAGTCTATACTATTTTTTTCTAGCAGGAATTAAACACAGGCTAGCTTAAAAACTCTGTGCAGGCTGTAGCATTAGCATAACATTCCAACCCTCAGAAATGACTGTTCTGTTCTGTGGTGTAAAGGAAAGCGTCTTGTTAACTGACATAAGGCCTAACACGACTGGTGTTAGCGTTCAGTGTGAATGGTGTGGAGACATATACATCTAAACTGAGAAACAGCTGTTGGCAACAAACTGTGCAAATAGATTCAGCGAAGGTTCTGAGCGATGCTTATACATTCTACCCAAAGAATGAGCTTCCTATTCCTATATTCCTATTCGCCAGCTTCCTGTTTGAATTTTCCCGTTCCAACTTAAAGACCGTAGCAGTTAGAATGAGGTGCCAGGGTACTCCGGTTTCCTCCCACACTCCAAACACAGGCATGTTAGGTTGATCGGTCACTTTAAATTGCCCGTAGGTGTAGGGTGTACCCCGCCTTCGCCTAGTAGCACTGGGATTGGCTCCAGCCTGCCCATGACCCCAACTAGCTGGATAAAGCGGAAGATAATGAATGGATATGTGGAAGTGCCTTCAGAAAAAATAACCTAGTCATGTGAGTGTGTCCATAGCAGAAGAGCCCACCCCCCCTGTACCCGTCCACTTTACTCTGATGCCTAGTTTTGATCCCTGACAGTGGTATCTGTCAAACGCAGTAGAGTACAGTTTACTCGTTTCACCATATTTAGCATATACCTTACATAGCCTTACTGATTCCCACACATTTCTGAGAAAGTTAATTGGCTGGTCATGTTTTTCTATGCCTCCAATTCACATTCCCCCAAGAGATTAGGCCTCAGTCTAAGCCGTAGCTTTAGCATTAGCTTTAACGCATGTGTGGCTGACGCCGGAGGATTTATCTGAGGCTTGTCTGGCTGTCTGGTGGTGAGTGCGATGTTTGCCTTCCATCTCATCTGTTTAACCAACAGGGCTGTTCGTCATCCTGGTTTAAATGATCTGTTCCACCTGTAGGCCCAACCAGCCGTGTGCTTTTTATGACAGAGAAGGAAAGAAACGTGACAGATTTATCACGGCGGTGCTAATTTCTGATCTATAAAAGGTACACAGTATATATATATTTAACTGTTCAGTAGTACATAACTTCATATCTCCTGAGAGGTAACTTTACAGAGAAAGAGAGGGAAAATAGTGTTCATAGCTTTTAGGTTAAGTTGATGGCACAAGATTCTATTTCTATACAGGATTCTGTCAGTACATTTGGACCCTGTCTTCTAGTTGATTCCTCATTAAATCATATAATTGTATAAAAATGTAAAGCATAAAATAATGAAAAATGGTGTGCAGTGGACTTTTTCGCTGGTTGGATGGGTCTGTCAGAGATTTAGTTATTTAGCAGTGATATGTATATAAACCCAGCCATATTGAACAGGCAGTGTATGCAATTGTTTCAAATAAAGGCCTCTACAAATGGGGCTGGTGTGTGCAGCAATTGAAGATGTTGGAAGACACACATACACATAACCATTTTAATACAATACCAGCCAAACGTTTTGGATACACTACCAGCCAAACGTTTTAGTACACTACCAGCCAAACGTTTTAGATACACTACCAGCCAAACGTTTTAGATACACTACCAGTCAAACGTTTTAGTACACTACCAGCCAAACGCTTTAGATACACTACCAGCCAAACGTTTTAGTACACTACCAGCCAAACGTTTTAGATACACTACCAGTCAAACGTTTTAGTACACTACCAGCCAAACGTTTTAGATACACTACCAGCCAAACGTTTTAGTACACTACCAGCCAAACGTTTTAGTACACTACCAGACAAACGTTTTAGTACACTACCGGCCAAACGTTTTGGATACACTACCAGCCAAACGTTTTAGTACACTACCGGCCAAACGTTTTAGATACACTACCAGCCAAACGTTTTAGTACACTACCGGCCAAACGTTTTAGTACACTACCGGCCAAACGTTTTAGATACACTACCAGCCAAACGTTTTAGTACACTACCGGCCAAACGTTTTAGTACACTACCGGCCAAACGTTTTAGTACACTACCGGCCAAACGTTTTGGATACACTACCGGCCAAACGTTTTAGTACACTACCGGCCAAACGTTTTAGTACACTACCGGCCAAACGTTTTGGATACACTACCGGCCAAACGTTTTAGTACACTACCGGCCAAACGTTTTGGATACACTACCGGCCAAACGTTTTAGATACACTACCAGCCAAACGTTTTAGATACACTACCAGCCAAACGTTTTGGATACACTACCGGCCAAACGTTTTGGATACACTACCAGTCAAACGTTTTGGATACACTACCAGACAAACGTTTTGGATACACTACCAGTCAAACGTTTTAGATACACTACCAGTCAAACGTTTTGGATACACTACCAGCCAAACGTTTTAGATACACTACCGGCCAAACGTTATGGATACACTACCGGCCAAACGTTTTAGTACACTACCAGCCAAACGTTTTAGTACACTACCAGCCAAACGTTTTAGTACACTACCAGCCAAACGTTTTGGATACACTACCAGCCAAACGTTTTAGATACACTACCGGCCAAACGTTATGGATACACTACCGGCCAAACGTTTTAGTACACTACCAGCCAAACGTTTTAGTACACTACCAGTCAAACGTTTTGGATACACTACCAGTCAAACGTTTTAGTACACTACCAGTCAAACGTTTTGGATACACTACCAGTCAAACGTTTTAGATACACTACCGGCCAAACGTTATGGATACACTACCGGCCAAACGTTTTAGTACACTACCAGCCTAACGTTTTAGTACACTACCAGCCAAACGTTTTAGTACACTACCAGCCAAACGTTTTAGATACACTACCAGTCAAACGTTTTAGATACACTACCAGCCTAACGTTTTAGTACACTACCAGTCAAACGTTTTAGTACACAACCAGCCAAACGTTTTAGTACACTACCAGTCAAACGTTTTAGTACACTACCAGCCAAACGTTTTAGATACACTACCAGTTAAACGTTTTAGATTCACTACCAGTCAAACGATTTAGATACACTACCAGCCAAACGTTTTAGATACACTACCAGTCAAACGTTTTAGACACACTACCAGCCAAACTTTTTAGATCACTACCAGTCAGACGTTTTAGTACACTACCAGTCAAACGTTTTAGTACACTACCAGTCAAACGTTTTAGATTCACTACCAGTCAAACGTTTTAGTACACTACCAGTCAAACGTTTTAGATTCACTACCAGTCAAACGTTTTAGTTCACTACCATCCAAACATTTTAGATCACTACCAGCCAAACGTTTTAGTACACTACCAGCCAAACGTTTTAGATCACTACCAGTCAAACGTTTTAGATACACTACCAGCCAAACGTTTTGGATACACTACCAGCCAAATGTTTTAGATACACTACCAGCCAAACGTTTTAGATCACTACCAGCCAAACGTTTTAGTACACTACCAGTCAGACGTTTTAATACACTACCAGTCAAACGTTTTAGATACACTACCAGTCAAATGTTTTAGTACACTACCAGTCAAACGTTTTAGATACACTACCAGTCAAACGTTTAGGTACACTACCAGCCAAACGTTTTAGTACACTACCAGTCAAACGTTTTAGATACACTACCAGTCAAACGTTTAGGTACACTACCAGCCTAACGTTTTAGTACACTACCAGTCAAACGTTTTAGTACACAACCAGCCAAACGTTTTAGTACACTACCAGTCAAACGTTTTAGTACACTACCAGCCAAACGTTTTAGATACACTACCAGTTAAACGTTTTAGATTCACTACCAGTCAAATGATTTAGATACACTACCAGCCAAACGTTTTAGATACACTACCAGTCAAACGTTTTAGTACACTACCAGCCAAACTTTTTAGATCACTACCAGTCAGACGTTTTAGTACACTACCAGTCAAACGTTTTAGTACACTACCAGTCAAACGTTTTAGATTCACTACCAGTCAAACGTTTTAGTACACTACCAGTCAAACGTTTTAGATTCACTACCAGTCACACGTTTTAGTTCACTACCATCCAAACGTTTTAGATCACTACCAGCCAAACGTTTTAGTACACCACCAGCCAAACGTTTTAGATCACTACCAGTCAAATGTTTTAGATACACTACCAGCCAAACGTTTTAGATACACTACCAGCCAAACTTTTTAGATCACTACCAGTCAGACGTTTTAGTACACTACCAGTCAAACGTTTTAGTACACTACCAGTCAAACGTTTTAGATTCACTACCAGTCAAACGTTTTAGTACACTACCAGTCAAATGTTTTAGATTCACTACCAGTCAAACGTTTTAGTTCACTACCATCCAAACGTTTTAGATCACTACCAGCCAAACGTTTTAGTACACTACCAGCCAAACGTTTTAGATCACTACCAGTCAAACGTTTTAGATACACTACCAGCCAAACGTTTTAGATACACTACCAGCCAAACGTTTTAGATACACCACCAGCCAAACGTTTTAGATACACTACCAGCCAAACGTTTTAGTACACTACCAGTCAGACGTTTTAGATACACTACCAGTCAAACGTTTTAGATACACTACCAGTCAAACGTTATAGTACACTACCAGTCAAACATTTTAGATACACTAACAGCCAAACGTTTTAGTACACTACCAGACAAACGTTTTAGATCACTACCAGTCAAACGTTTTAGTACACTACCAGCCAAACGTTTTAGATACACTACCAGTCAAACGTTTTAGTACACTACCAGACAAACGTTTTAGATCACTACCAGTCAAACGTTTTAGATACACTACCAGTCAAACGTTTTAGATCAATACCAGTCAAATGTTTTAGATACACTACCAGCCAAACGTTTTAGATACACTACCAGCCAAACGTTTTAGATCACTACCAGCCAAACGTTTTAGTACACTACCAGTCAGACGTTTTAGTACACTACCAGTCAAACGTTTTAGTACACTACCAGTCAAACGTTTTAGATACACTACCAGCCAAACGTTTTAGTACACTACCAGTCAAACGTTTTAGATACACTACCAGTCAGACGTTTTAGTACACTACCAGTCAAACGTTTTAGTACACTACCAGTCAAACGTTTTAGATACACTACCAGCCAAACGTTTTAGTACACTGCCAGTCAAATGTTTTAGATACACTACCAGACAAACGTTTTAGATACACTACCAGCCAAACGTTTTAGATACACTACCAGTCAAACATTTTAGATACACTACCAGTCAAACGTTTTAGTATGTTTTGTTTAAATATGGCTAACGATAAACATGGGAAACATAACTTAATTTCAAAGTGTCCACATTTTTGATTTTGCATTTTTATTTGTAACTTTTGTAAGTTTTAGATGGCTATTGTCCAGTCTCTCATTATCCTTCAGAATGAAATGAGCTGTTTTGGCTGACTTGTTTGGCTCATTCAAAAAGCAGTCAATGCTGAAACACTCCAGTGTGAGTGGGCAGAGATTTATAGATATAGCCTGAATATGTGGATATAAAAATGTATTGGCTCCTAATTCAATTGAATTGATGGCAGCATATAACCAGAAGGTTGTGGTGCCCATCCCTATCATAAAAACAAGGAAATTTACAGTCTCTCCGCTCCTCCTATCCTCCTCTTGTTAACAATTAACAATACAATACTCACTCCTAATGTGAAGTCAGCTTTTATTTGCCAGTTCCACCTTAAATGCTGCAGCAGACCACACCATTTAAGGTGGAACTGGAAAACTGGTGAATAAAAAGCTAACAGTAGGAATGAGTATTGTATTGTGTACAGCTGATCTGTGGGTGAACACTGGTGACAGATTTAAAACCTTAAATGTTATGATAAGTAAACTGCTGTTGTGGAGTTGAATGTTTGTCACTGGTTAGTTCACAGTACAGTAAAAGAAAACCAAATGACCATCATTGTAAAATACCTTGGGACCAAGATTGACCAAACAAGTTGTACCTCAACACTTTGGTATGCTCTAGTTTGTTTTATTGGTGGTTCTTATATCTGCTGCCTTGATAGCAGCTCATCTTTCGGTTCAGTTCAAATCTCTCTTCATAACATCAGGATCACGTCTAACATATACTGTGAGGTTCTGTTTGTATCTTTCTCTCATAATATCATCTAAACTAGCACAGTCCAGACTCCACACCTCCATCTCCTCCATTCAGGTTTCCACTCACTGCCTCCATTTGGTTCCGAACTTTGTTGGAATGACGTAACTGAAAACAATCTATTTTAAAATGTTGGAACTAAAAATCTTACAAATTGCATCTTTGATCAAACGTCTGCCAATACTGACATAATTCCGTTCCACTGTGTCTCTCGTTTACAATGTTAGAGTTTTAAGGTTTATATATGGAAACTGAGAAGAGCTCATTTGGAATTGGTTGCTTTTGTGATGTCACCAACACAAATACCCACCTCTTTTTTCAGCCTACAGCACTTTAGCTCCACCCATTCATGCAGTCAAGTTATAAGGAGTGTTTCAGTCCTGGCAGCCAATCAGAGCAGTTCTTACTTGGATATATGGATCTTAAAGGCAAAGCAACAAAAACAGCCCTAATTCTATGGGATATGGAGGTTGGAGAGTGGTTTTTTGGTACACGAACCAGCATAGATGTTGTAAACGGACCTTAAAAAACTAAAACACAAGGAAAGTAAGATGTAAAATATCTGGTCTCAATGTCTGGAAGCTCCCTGCTCTCCGCTGATAGAGCAGTTCCTCTCAGATATCTCTCCTGGGCATGCCATGGATCGGCCCCACCTCATCAATTCTTCATCTCTGGAATTAGATAGCTGTACCAGCCCCCACCCCACCTGCCTCCCTGCCCAAGTTCTGCTCACCACCACCACCCCCCACCACCCAACCCCTCCCGTTCTCCTCACTTTAACATACTGGCTCCATTGAGAAGGCTTCTAAAAGGGTCTTTAGAGGTAGTCCTGCGACCAGGCTGTTCTTTACATTGTCTTGTTAATAATTCAGCAGGTTTTTAGAAGGTACATTAGTGTCTCCTCCACGAGTGGCGTGAAGACGAGAACTTTAGGTCGAGCCTAGTTTTTAACCACAGGTAATGCTGCAGTAACCTCTTGTGCTGTTAGCTGTAAGCACGCCGAAATGTCTGGAGGGTTATTTGATCCTATTTTCATTGTGCTGGCCCTGGAGCCGGGCGAAGAGGATCCAGGCAATATCTCTTAGGTTAATGGGGGGTGACTCGGAGTGTGCAGGTAGCGTGAGTGAGCTTTCGGTTTCATCCCCCTCATCACCTTCTTCACCTCTCCGTGACTCATTTGATTTTTTTTCCCTTATTTTTTTTTTTTTTTGGCGACAGAGAGCCTGATGCTTCCTCTAAATGTATTTAAATAAAGCAAACGAGGCTCATCGCTCAGCATCCTGCTACCAGATGGAACCTCTAAAGGTAATAAGCAGAGAAGTTGCTTTATATCACACCGCACAACCAAGACTTTTACTGCCAGATGCTTCAGCACCAAAGGATTGTCATGTGATACGTTTATAGGAGTGAGACTCGCTAACGCTAACCTAATTGTGAGATCTGGACTTTGGGGTGGTCAGTCCATTGTTCTGAGAACACCAGCAGCTTCTTTGTTTGATGTGTCTGTGTCTTCTGTTCTCAGCGAGGAGCTTTTTGTACAGCTACATGCTTTTAGACTCATAGCCAGAGGTGTCTTCTCACAGTGGAAGGATGGCCAGAAACACCTGTGGGGTAAAAAAAAAAAAGCTACTTGAGTAATTCATTGAGTAAACCATTAGGATTCCACCAAAACTGATTCTGTATTGGTGCTGATACTGATATTAAGCGCAGTATCGGTTCTGCCGATGGGGATACTGATATCTATGCCTGACACCACAAAGGAATTTAGTAGACAAAACTTGACAAACACCAGTAACACCAGTATTTTGTGGAAAGGCAGTAGTAGAGGCCGGCTAGCTGGGCCTGTACATCCACTAGCCCTGAAAGCTGTGCACATTCGTTGGTCATTTGCTTCAACATAGTTGAGAAATCTGAAACTATGTTGAAGCACAGTCACTGATGGCATGAGTGACTAATAATGACTACTTTTAGATAAAGGCAGGAGATCTGAGGGTTCTTGGACACAGAGGTTTATGGTAAACTGAGATGTTGGTGCTGTTGTTCCACCACTTGACGGTGGAGTGGGGGGATCTCATGTCCATGTTACCTTCTGGTTCTCCCCCTTTTAGTTTAGGCTGTTATAGTTAGCCCTGCAAGCTGTGCACATTTGTTGGTCATTTGCTTCAACAAGAAATCTGACAGAAATCAAAACTCTGTAAAGCTGCTTTGAGACAACATCATTGTAAAAAGCACTATATAAATAAACTTGACTAATATAAGTCCGAGACTGTAGGTCAGAGTTGTTAGCAGACGCATGTACAAGCGAATGCTATTCGTTCATGTTTGAGATGTTTAATCATTGACAATAAGGAACACAGCTTTTACCAAAATAGAGTCTTTGAAAGTGGAACCACATCTGTTCAATAAATACAAGATAGTTTAAAATAGTTTATAGACTTCACTACTCAAAGGCCAAATTTCATAAGATTTTTCCAGAGATCTCTTCAACATGCAGCAAATGTAAAATCGAAGAAGGTACATGGATTCATCAATTTTGGACATGCTCTAAACTTGACAAGTTTTGGAAATCTATGTTTGACTTCTTTTCTATAGACTTTGATAGAACCTGTTTGCCAGATTCCTTAGTTGCAATTTTGGGAATTAGAGATTCCAATCTATATATGAATAAACCCCAAAAACAAGTGATTTCTCTTGGTGTTCTTCTGGCAAATAAATTAATATTGCAGCAGTGGAAATCGGAAGCTGCACCATCATTTGAAGCTTGGATCAGAGTCCTTAGTAATGTGCTCCATTTGGAGCAGTTTCAATGTAGCCTAACGTTAGACCAGAGGTTGTTGCTAAAATATGGCAATCAATATTGGACCATATAGAGAAAATATAACTGTGCTGTCCCCCTGCTGTGCGGCTTTTTCTTTTGTTTTTCTATTCCAAGCAATGTCATTATAGATGCTGTGTTTACTGCAATCATTTTTTTTTTTTATGTTGTTGTGCAGGAGTTAGTTTGTAGTTGAAGGCTTTCACTATGTCCATGTAACTGTCTGCTACATTATCTTATTCCCAATTTCTTTATGCAATGTATTACTTTTGTATTTCTTTTTTTCCCCTTTGGTATTTGTCCCTGTTTCTTTTTATTTTTTCTCAAATTTATCATGATCTGTGCTTAACTACGACATATGATCTTCTGTTGTTGTATTCGGAAAACCAAATAAAAATATTTTGGAAAGTGGAACCATAGTAATATCAGGATTGACAAGTTAGTTGGGTTAAATAGAGTTCGTATCAGTATCAGTACTTGGAGCGAAGAGAAGAAGTGGTATCCTTAGTTGACATGCATGATGGAGCTTTAATTGGGCCTCAGTTTTTGCTCTGAACCTGAATACAACCCAAGCCAAAATTTAGAGCTTGACCTAATTTTGGTTGAACCTCGCCTATACCATAACATGTCTGAAACTGACCCAGGCTCATGAAAGTTCTATCCAAACTGGCACAAATGGACAGATGAAATCTGATATTTTGAGTATTAATGCTAGTTCAATTCCTTATATAGCGAGAATAATAGCCTGTAATAACTGTACACTCAGGATGGTGGAGCTACATCGAGGGGTTTCTAATAAAGTGGCAAGTCCCGATATGCCTTACATACTTGTACCAGCGTAAAACAGTGATCCATTTCCAATGATGGACTGATGGACTACACTAATCTCCAGAATGGCAACTTTACAGGAGAGTTCAAGAACCTTCTTCACTTTTAGTGCAATTCAATGGAACCAGACATCTTTCAAAGCTGTTTTGTAGCTTTTCTATTGGACCGTTCATGAAGTTTGCACACAATGTAAACGGCAGCTGTCATGTTGAAAAGATGTAGAAACATTTTTATCAACAAAAATTGAGACATGTATTTCTTTGGGCAGCAAGGACCTACTGGACCTATAAGGTCAATGCTTCTGAGTAAATGGCCAATGAGTGAAGGTACAAGGCAGAGTTCCATGTATATGTATACAACAGTATACCAGAAACTCGGAAGTGAATGATACTCTTAATAGGAGGATAGTTGTAAAACTGCTAGCCCTGCCCTTGTCATTCAAGGAGGCGCCAAGACATTTCTGAACAAATGAGACGTGATGCTACAGAGTTTTAGGACATAATTCATTATTTCTCTGACATAATAGATGTGTTGTGTACGTGTGAGCATCGGTGGCGAGATCTGATATGAGATCCCCAGAAGTCTTTAAAGTGAGATAAAGTGCCAAAAGTTATTTATCATTGGCGTACCCTTTCATGGAAATAGCTGAAAATGCGTTTTAATTAATGCCTTTCATTAATTTCATTATGATTTCTGCCTTTCATCCCAAGTTCTTTGATTAAAATTGCTTTGATTAAAAATATAGTCTGGGCCCAGGTCTGCAATTAAATTAATCTCGGCGCTCAGAATTCCTTCTCTTAACAAGATGTCGCGGCTGTAATAAAATGAGATTGGTTTCCTTTTTGTGATTTTCTTTCTGTCTCAGGTGCTCACATGTTTAACTTCGGGACCGGGACAGACATCGTGATAGACAGCCGTGAAGAAAAAATAAAAAAAAAAGCTGCTCTTTAATTGGATTGCATCTCGAGGCTCAGGCATTGTGCTAATCTAGTTTCTTCAGTGTTCTGCACCTGTTTGGTGAATGGAAGGAACAATCTTCTGTCTGATTGGGGGGCACTTTGAAAAATCTTGCTCCTGTTGCATTCAAATGTATGCTGGAGCTTTCGGCGATGGAAGGAGATCTTCAGAATGAGCGAAAGTCATTGCGGTTGACAAGCGGCCTTTGAATCCAACGCAGATCTTCTTCCTCACTGACCTTTCAGGTACAGGATTTTCCTGCATTTCACCTTTTCACCCCAAAACACACAAAGCAAACCTGACAATTGAAATCCTGGAAATGCTGGAATATATGTGAGTCTATAATGGAAGGAAAAATATACAGTTAGGCCCAGAAATATTTCGATCTTCATGATTTTGGCTCTCCATGCCACCATATTGGATTTGAAATTAAACAACTGGGATGCAGTTGAAGTGTAGACTTTTCGGTTTAATTCAAGGGGTTGAACAAAAATAGCCTCCTTATTTCAGGGGCTCAAAAGTAATTGGACAAATGAACATTACTATAAATAAAATGTTCATTTTTAATACTTTGTTGAGAAACCTTTGCAGGCAATCACTGCCTGATATCTGGAACCCATGGACATCACCAAATACTGGGTTTCCTCTTTTTTGGTGCTTAGCCAGACCTTTACTGCAGCTGTCTTCAGTCGTTGCTTGTTTGAGTGTTTTTCTGCCTTAAGTTTTGTCTTAAGCAAGTGAAATGCACGCTCAATTGGGTTGAGATCTGGTGATTGACTCTGCCATTGCAGAATATTCTACTTCTTTGCCTTAAAAAAACTTCTGGGTTGGTTTTATAGTATGTTTTGGGTCACTGTCCATCTGTACGGTGAAGCGCCGTCCAGTCAACCTTGCTGCATTTGGTTGAATCTGAGCAGAAATTGTATCCTTGTAGATTTCAGAATTCATCCAGCTACATCAATAAACACCAGTGACCCAGTGCCATGCCAGGATGTGGTGTGCTTTGGATCATGAGTTGTTCCAAACCTTCTCCATACTTTCTTCCTCACTTCATTCTGATAGAGGTTGATCTCAGTTTCATCTCTCCATACAAAGCTGTTCCAGAACTGGGCTGGCTTCTTTAGATTTATTTTTTTGTCTAATCTGGAGTTTCTATTTTTGAGGCTGATTAATTGTTTGCAACTTGTGGTGAACCTTCTGCTCTCATGAAGTCCTTTTTTATGGTAGACTTAGATACTGATACACCTACTTCCTGAAGAGTGTTATTCACTTGGGTGGATGCTGTGAAGGGATTTTTCTTCACCTTGGAAAGGATTCTTCGATCATCCACCAGTGATGTCTTACTAGGACATCCAGGCCTGAGCTCACCAGTGCACTCTTTTTTCCCAGAATGTACCAAACTGTTAATCTGGCCACTCCTAACATTTCCACTATCTCTCTGAAAGATTTATTTTTTGTTTCAGTCTAATGACAGGCTGTTTCACTTCCATTGAGAGCTCCTTTGACCGTATGTTGTGGGTTCACAGCAACAGCTTCCAAATGCCACACCTGGACTCAACTCCAGACCTTGTACCTGTTTAATTGATGATGGGTTAATGAGGGAAATGCCCATGAAATAGCTTTTGAGATAGCTGTCCAATTACTTTTGGCCCATTGAAAAAGAGGCAGCTACATATTAAAGAGCTGTCATTGCTAAACCCCTCCTCCAATTGGGATGTGGATACCCTTCAATTAAAGCTGAGAGTCTGCACTTCAAGCCCATGTTAATTATAAAATGCCAAAACTTGTCACTGTCCAATTATTTCTGGGCCTAACTGTATATGGGCAAGCCTTGATGTTGGGCGGTTGTACTTGAGAATCTCCAGGATGAGGAGGAATGCTTCTGTCCATCACCTTCCATGACAGACTCACGTATGTTCCAGTAATTTCCAGTATCTGAGGAATTACAGGAGCAGGTCTGACAGAAACCTTCTTGCTTTGTACCCAGTGTCAGGTTTGCTTTCCATGTTTCGGGGGATGGTGATGGACAGACAAAGGCCTGAAGCATTCTTCCTCATCCTGAAGATTTCCAAGTACAACCGCCCAACAACAAGACATGCTCATATACATATCGTCTAACTGTCCAATGAAAAACAAGTATCTTCAAAATGGCAACTTTACAGGAGAGGCCAAAAACTGTCTTCACTTTTAATGAAAGTCAATGGAACCAGAATTTCTAAATGCTATTTCGGAGCATTTCTATTAGTCCATTCTTCATGAAATTTGATGTGGTGGTGGTGTGTTAGTGTGTGTTGTGCTGGGACGAGTGAATCTGAAACTGGAATTTTTAAACCCTATGTCCACTCACTGTCCACTCGAATAGACATATAGATATCTCTCCATCACCTTCTAGTACAGACTCACGTATGTTCCAGTATTTTCCAGTATCTGAGGAATTACAGGAGCAGGTCATGTGCCAAGAAGTCTGACAGAAACCCTCTTGCTTCGTACCCATTGTCAGGTTTGCTTTCCATGTTTCGGGGGACGGTAATGGACAGACAAAGGCCTAAAGCATTCATCCTCATCCTAAACAAGGCATTTCAAAGCAGTTCTGCTGAAATTTTTAAACCCTGTGTCCACTCCCTGTCCACTCTATTAGACACTCCTACCTGGTTGGCTTGTAGATGTAGTCCTTCATCAATGGCCATAGGGCACTGCCCACTATTCTCAATCCAGCAGTGACACTGGGGTGTGATCTTATCCAGCACAACACCTCAGCACCATGCAATATCACTGCAGTGCTGAGAATGATCCACTACCCAAATAGTGCCTGTTCTGTGGTGGTCCTGTCGGGTCCTGACCATTGAAGAACAGGATAACAAAGTATACAGAGAAACAGAAGGTCAACAGTCTGTAATGGTAGAACTACAAAGTGCTGCAGCTGATAAAATTAACAAACAGTGTATATACAAGAAGGTGTACTTCAGTGGCCGATTAGTGTGTATCAGATTATATACAATCAAAAGCTCCATTCACGCAATCTTCAAGCTCAATTTACACATCGTTTAAATTCGAGGTAATATGATCACAGATATCATAAATAATTCAAAGAGGTGATCAGTGATAGGCAGTGAACCCAACTCACCAGCATGGCTCATTCCAAGTGATTTTGTGTTCTAGCTCTCACACTCCATAAACCTCTCTCCACACCGCCAGACTGCACACTACAGATGATGAATGGGACGTGCCCTGTCAAAGCTCAAACATGATTGGCCGTGAATTCTTCCTGCGAATCCACAAAACTGCAGAACATAGTAAAAGCGCTAGAAGGCAACAGCAAACTGGTGAACTTTCTGCTGAGCCTCAGTTAATATTTATACCATCAAAATAACAATCATATATAGTATAACAGTGACCATTCAAACATCTATAGTTAAATATAACATCAGATGAATAACTCTAAATGTAGGTATTGTGATATAAACTGAGTTCTACAGTTTCTCATTAGGTTGAATGTATAACTCACTCTAAATGTAGATATTGTGATACAAACTGAGTTCTACAGTTTCTCATTAGGTTGAATGTATAACTCACTTTAAATGTAGGTATTGTGATATAAACTGAGTTCTACAGTTTCTCATTAGGTTGAATGTATAACTCACTCTAAATGTAGGTATTGTGATATAAACTGAGTTCTACAGTTTCTCATTAGGTTGAATATATAACTCACTCTAAATGTAGGTATTGTGATACAAACTGAGTTCTACAGTTTCTCATTAGGTTTAATGTATAACTCTAAATGTAGGTTTTGTGATATAAACTGAGTCTACAGTTTCTCATTAGTTTGATAGTATAACTTGCTCTAACTGTAGGTTTTGTGATATAAACTGAGTTCTACAGTTTCTCATTAGGTTGATAGTATAACTCGCTCTAAATGTAGGTATTGTAATATAAACTGGGTTCTACAGTTTCTCATTAGGTTGAATGTATAACTCTAATTGGAGGTATTGTGATATATATTAAGTTCTACAGTTCCTCATTAGGTTGAATGTATAACTCACTCTGAATGTAGGTATTGTGATATAAACTGAGTTGTACAGTTTCTCATTAGGTTGAATATATAACTCACTCTAAATGTAGGTATTGTGATATAAACTGAGTCTACAGTTTCTCATTAGTTTGATAGTATAACTTGCTCTAACTGTAGGTTTTGTGATATAAACTGAGTTCTACAGTTTCTCATTAGGTTGAATGTATAACTCACTCTGAATGTAGGTATTGTGATATAAACTGAGTTGTACAGTTTCTCATTAGACTTTTTACCAGAGTTTTGTTAAGCTATGAAAGAAAACTTCCTTGAAGCCACCAGAGAAATATATTTATATATATATTTAAATCGGCTTCCTCACCTGCTTCTTCCAACTTGTCTGGTCTCTTCGGGGATTTTGGCTGCGTTCTTATTGAGCTCTTCTGCTCTGCGTTGGCTGAGAAGACTGAGAAGACTGAGGTGATCTTACAGGCCACAGGTTGAGTCTCTCTGGAGCTCTGAGAGAGAGAGAGAGCCTGACTAGATTCTCTCTGTGCACCTCAGCCTCTCAAGTGATTTACGTAACATCAACCCTTGATTTGCCGATGACAGTGCTTACGTAACCACGGTCCTTTTAGTCATGCCGTTTAAGTGTGTCTCTATTAACCTCATCCATTCCCAGAGGCAGCATTGTAGGGGCGGAAATTTATTTTCAGTACAAATAATTAATAGGATTGAATCTATAATGCGGTTATTTATGTAACCGGAGTGCCTCATTAACAACTGTGAAATTTTACCACTTTTTCACATCTCATTATTTCAGCCAAGTCAAAGAGAACATTGCAAATCAACAGGTGTTGGTCGAGGCGTTACACAACAAAGTTTAATAAAATGATATATGCAGCCATATGCTAATGTTTGAACAGGTAAATTACAGGTTTTTGTTGATTTACTGTTGATTTTTTTATCGCGTCCTCAAACTTAAATATGGCCTCTTTTAGTCTCAATTAAAATTTATTTGCTAAGTTTAACATTTAAAACAAAAAATGAAATGTGTCGTAACTGTTCATCTGCCGCACTTTCCTGCAATCGGTTGAATTCAGCAGGCTGTAATTGTAAATTAAAAGAAACAGAGGAAGGATTTTAATTTATTTCACTTAGAAAATCAACAGCCAAACGTTTTAGATACACTACCAGCCAAACGTTTTAGATACACTACCAGTCAAACGTTTTAGTACACTACCAGCCAAACATTTTAGATACACTACCGGTCAAACGTTTTAGATCACTACCAGTCAAACGTTTTAGATCACTACCAGTCAAACGTTTTAGTACAGTACCAGTCAAACGTTTTAGTACACTACCAGCCAAATGTTTTAGATACACTACCAGTTAAACGTTTTAGTACACTACCAGTCAAACGTTTTAGTACACTACCAGCCAAACGTTTTAGATCACTACCAGTTAAACGTTTTAGTACACTACCAGTCAAACGTTTTAGTACACTACCAGCCAAACGTTTTAGATCACTACCAGTCAAACGTTTTAGTACACTACCAGCCAAACATTTTAGTACACTACCAGCCAAATGTTTTAGTACAGTACCAGCCAAACGTTTCAGTACACTACCAGCCAAACATTTTCATACACTACCAGCCAAAAGTTTTAGTACACTACCAAACTTTTTAAAACAGTTCTAAAATGTTTGACTGGTAATGTACTAAACTTTTGACTGGTGGTGATCTAAAACTGTTGACCCTCAGTGTTCTTAAACTTTTGACCGGTAGTGTCAAACGTTTGACAATTATACTGTTTTCAGTCTTATCTGGTGTTCACATTGATTGATTAATTGATTGACTAATTATGGCTTTGCAATGCACAGCTATATTGTTATTCATTTTTTGCTTTCTGACAGATCTTCACCATGTAACTTGTCCTGCAGTTTTCAAAATATCAACTCCATTCCACCTCCAGATTGTCCGGTCTGATTGTGTGATTGGCGATTGTATGCAGCTTTTTGATCGGATGAATGGATTCCAGAAAACAACAGGATTTTTTTCCCAAAGAGAATGAATAGGATAGAAACATGCACGCCAATCTACTCAACATCTGCTCTACTGACAGGCACCACTTCGAATACACAGACTCAGGGCAGACCCCCGACCACGACTATATTTTGGTTCGACCTGCACTCGTCTGTTTGTCTGTATTTTCCATGCCTCTCCCTCCCAATAAAGTACTATTCAATTTCTGTCACATCCAAACCTCATTGTTTCATTTAACCTACAGCCTCCAGACTGCATATACTATTTTAAGGCAGATCCCCAAACACTAATCCATAGATATACTGAACTGCACTCGTCTATTAGTTGTTTATTAATCCCTCGTTCCTCCCATAGGATGCCATACATTTTCGACAAAACCCAAACATTATGGTTTTATTAAACCTACAGCCACCAAATCCCCAACCACCAATCCACAGTTATACCCACCCGCACTCCTCTATTTGTTGTTTATGCACGACTGTCCTATATATAACCATATATATATATATATATATATATGTTTGTGTGTGTGTGTTTCCTTCTAGTTCTTTTATTTTTTGGGTTCTAGCTCTCACACTCCATAAACCCCTCTCCACAACACCAGACTGCACACTACAGAGGATGAATGGGACACGCTCTGTCAAAGCCCAAACATGATTGGACGTGACTTCTTCTGTGAATCCACAAAACTACAGAACATAGTAAAAGTGCTAGACAGCAAACTGGTGAACTTTCTGCTCAATTAATATTTATACCATCAAAAAAACAATCAAATATTTAAAACACATATAATTAAATAGAACATCAGATTAATAACTGGTATTGTGTAGGTATTGTGTAGGTATGTAGGTATTGTGATATAAACTGCTCTGAAAAAATCCCATAAAAACCTGCTCTGAACACGTTTAGTGTTTAAAGATCTATAGCGTCTTCCAGAAGGAAGTAGTTGCAAAAGATGGATGGTATGTTGGATGAGGGGGAATCTGTAATTATTCTCGTTGCTCATTTAGGAGTGCGCTGAGTATAAACAGAGTCAACTGAACGAAGCGATTTTGCTAATTACCTTTGAAGCTTTACCAAAAGACCCTGTCTGTATGTCTATATTTGAGCACCAAACTGTAATGGATGATGTGAGGACGCTCTCAATAAACGACAGACAACTCTCAGGTGGATTTAATATTCTGATCAGAGAGTTTTTGTGGAGTAGCTTGAACACACACTGTCATTACAGCAAACCAGGCCACCAAATACTAAGAAATGATGAAATGTCAATATGTAAATATTTACAATTAAAAAGTAAAATATGAAAACATATTCTCACTCAAACTTTTAGACCAATCATATCATTTGTAATGTACAGCTTTAATATTTAAATATGGAATCAGAAAAGGATGAAAAACGGAAACATTTTCCTTAGTGGTTTGTTGGACCCCACTATATATAAGTAGCTAGCAACCCCTAAATACATATACTTACCAAAACAAGCTGGCCATGATTATATACATATAAACGAGTTAGCTACCTTTATATACATATAATCTCCAAGACAGCTCCTTTATACAAATTCTTAACCAGCTGTCTTTGTATACATCTAATGTTCAAGATAGCCAGCTATCCTTATATACATCTAACTTCCAAGATAGTTATTCCTATATACAAGTAATGTTCAAGATAGACAGCTATTGTTATATACATCTAACTTCCAAGATAGATAGTTATCCCTATATATAGAAGTGATCTTCAAACTAGCCAGCTATCGCCAAATACCAATAATTTCCATTATAGACAGCTACCCTTATATACATCTAATTTCCAAGATCTCTATTTATCTCTATATATAGAAGTAATCTTAAAGCTAGCCAGCTATCGTTATATACCTATAATAATATAGCCAGCTATCCTTATGAACATATAATCCCCAGGATAGCCAGCTATCCTCATATACATCTATTTCCCAAGATATCTAGTTATCCCTATATATAGAAGTGATCTTCAAGTTAGCCAGCTATCGCTATATACCTATAATTTCCATTATAGCCAGCTATCTTTATATACATCTATTTCCCAAGATAGATAGTTATCTTTATATACATCGATATCTTATCTACATCCCAAATAGCTATCCTTATATGAACCTAATTTCCAAAATAGCTATCTGGGATTATAGATATATATAAGGATAACTAGCTATCCTTATATACATATAGTCTGCAAGATAGTCAGCTATCATTACAAACACATATAATCTCCAAGTAAATTAGGTGGCCAAGTTACACATAATCAGCTAAAAACTGTGGACATTTCTGGTTGAGTTATGGGTAAGATTTTTTTACCTTTCAGCTACTTGCATGCATTGGATCAAATAGATATGTCACCTAGCTATATTTCTATGCATTAACTCTGATGTATGTTTTTCTTGATGTATGTTATGGACATTTTGTGGACAAAATTTATATAAATAGTTTGTGTTGATGCATATGTGTTTGTATGAGAATGTGTGTGTGTATATATATATATATATATATATAGCATGAGATGTTTTTGTGCTATCAATGCCAAAACAACAGAACTGATTAGGCCTTGCAGCCCTACACGAGCAGTACACTGATGACAAATCTCTTCCTGTGGGGCCTTGGCAGCCACCAGCCGTATATTACAGCAGGGTCACCTTGCCACAGTCCCTCTTGCTTATCTCAATACCTTTCCACAAGGAATACAAGGAGGACGTTCCTGGACATAATCATATTTCAATCTAGCACATACAGTAAATCATGTGTAAACACAACTGGTTAAAATCTATACTTTACTCCTTCTGTAGAGGAATTCTACAAATTCTACACAGTCTCTGTATAATTCAGTGGTTGAGCTGTAAACAGTCATTCAGAGTGGTTTGATGTGCACTAACTGATTTGTAGAGACTCTGATAGGAGCCAGAAATCAACAAGTCTAAATAACAAGTATAGCCATTTTATTTAGTGTCTAAGACCACCAGTGAGCCTCCACATGCATTCTCAGTGGGTTATATGTAGCATTGATGGTCAAATAGTGGAAAATCTGAAAGTATTAAGGTTTCTTTTTGTTTACACAAACCCGTCGACCATAAATGGGTGTTTAAAAATACATTCTAGGCCAAAATCTTCAGAAGCTAAAATCTAAAACAGTGTCTCAGATATCAGGCAGTGTATTCGTAACCAATAACTTTAAAGTTTATGTATATTGGGGAAAAATAAACCTATATATTATATCATTTTTGCATATATTTGCATATATTTTGCATTTTCTCTGTCCCCAGTGTGCTAAATTCAACAGATACACAGTGATGGTCTGTAGGGGATGGGCTCCCACACGTTTGCATGGGGAGGTTTGTTCACGAGTTTGTAAATGCTGAGTGTGTTAGCTGATTCCAAACTAAGTTGAAGAATGTGGCACCATTTACAAAAGTGGGTGAAATTGAAAAAGGCAGGGCAGCGGGGGAACCAGGTCATTCTTTCTGGTTTCCAGGCAACAAGAGGCATGCTGGGAACTCAAACAATAGCCGAGTTCCATCCTCTGTTGGCATCTCGCAATGTTTATCATGAATAAACGCTGTTAAACGGGTACAAGTGGAGTAACAGAGCTCAACCCAGACTCGCTCTGTAGAAAACTTTTAGTATTTGTTTCAGTGATATTCAGACAGTTTATTGAATTTCCCCGCATAAACAATAACATTCAGCTAAACAGTGTTTACACACAACTTCAAACTCATCTGTGAACAGAGGACACTTTTATACTGATGTTTATATAATTGATATTTTTCTGTTCTGTTCTGCTCTGTTTGATTCCATTCTCTTTTGTTCTGTTTCATTATGTACTATTCTGTTCTGTTCTGTTCTGTTCTGCTAGATCTGGTTTGGTTCTGTTCTGTTCTGCTAGATTTGGTTCTGTTCTGTTTTGTTCTGTTCTGTTCTGCTAGATCTGGTTTGGTTCTGTTCTGTTCTGTTCTGCTAGATCTGGTTTGGTTCTGTTCTGTTCTGCTAGATTTGGTTCTGTTCTGTTTTGTTCTGTTCTGTTCTGCTAGATCTGGGTTGGTTCTGTTCTGTTCTGCTAGATCTGGTTTGGTTCTGTTTTGTTCTGCTAGACTTGGCTCTGTTCTGTTTTATTCTGCTAGATCTGGTTTGGTTCTTTTCTGTTCTGCTAGATTTGGTTGTGTTCTGTTTTGTTCTGTTCTGTTCTGCTAGATCTGGTTTGGTTCTGTTCTGTTCTGCTAGACTTGGCTCTGTTCTGTTTTATTCTGCTAGATCTGGTTTGGTTGTGTTCTGTTCTGTTCTGCTAGACTTGGCTCTGTTCTGTTTTATTCTGCTAGATCTGGTTCGGTTGTGTTCTGTTCTGTTCTGCTAGATTTGGTTTGGTTCTGTTCTGTTCTGTTCTGCTAGATTTGGCTCTGTTCTGTTCTGTTCTATTAGATTTGGTTCTGTTGTGGTCTGTTATGTTGTGTTCTGTTTTGGTTGTGTCTATTTTGCTTTGTTACATTCAGTTTGGTTCTGTTCTGCTAGATTTGGTTCTGTTCTGTTCTGCTCTGCTAGATATGGTTTGGTTCTGTTCTGTTCTGTTCTGCTAGATTTGGTTCTGTTCTGTTCTGCTCTGCTAGATATGGTTTGGTTCTGTTCTGTTCTTTTCTGTTCTGCTAGATTTGGTTCTGTTCTGTTTTGTTCTGCTAGATTTGGTTTGGTTCTGTTCTGTTCTATTCTGTTAGATTTGGTTCTGTTGTGCTCTGTTGTGTTGTGTTCTGTTAGATTTGGTTCTGTTGTGCTCTGTTGTGTTGTGTTCTGTTAGATTTGGTTCTGTTGTGCTCTGTTGTGTTGTGTTCTATTAGATTTGGTTCTGTTGTGCTCTGTTGTGTTGTGTTCTATTAGATTTGGTTCTGTTGTGCTCTGTTGTGTTGTGTTCTATTAGATTTGGTTCTGTTGTGCTCTGTTGTGTTGTGTTCTGTTAGATTTGGTTCTGTTGTGCTCTGTTGTGTTGTGTTCTATTAGATTTGGTTCTGTTGTGCTCTGTTGTGTTGTGTTCTATTCGATTTGGTTCTGTTGTGCTCTGTTGTGTTGTGTTCTATTAGATTTGGTTCTGTTGTGCTCTGTTATGTTGTGTTCTGTTTTGGTTGTGTCTATTTTGCTTTGTTACATTCAGTTTGGTTCGGTTCTGCTGATTTAGGTCTGTTCTGTCCGGTTTTGTTAGATTATTTTTAGTCAGGTTCTGTTCTGTTACATTTGGGTCTTGTTCTGTTCTGTTTTGTTAGATTTAGGTTCTGTTCTGTTATGTTCAGGTCTGATCAGTTCTGTTAGATTTAGTTCCGGTGTGTTCTGTTAGATTGGGGTCTTTTCTGTCCAGTTATGCTATTTTGTGATTGTACTTAAATATGTGACATCACAACACAATGTATGGTTTTCTATCTTCCACATACAGACCGTACTGGTTTTTCTGGGGTACGGGCCCTTTAAAGCTGACTGCGCGGCACACACAACACGAAAAGCTGGAGATGTGTCAGATGTCAGTTCATTAATAACAGCCTCGTTGAATGTTAAGGTTTACGCCGCCTTGGGTTGATTTCAAGGTTTATTAGTCGTCCCATAAATTTGCTGCAGAAAAAAAGACAACTGGCTGGAAAACATCACATTTGTCATGGCAGGAAATATTATTTTGGCGGTTGATGTGTGACACATTGATGGATTGCCCATTTCAGTGGTCACATTTTATCATAATCAGCTCATTCATTCATCCTAATTACGCCGAACGCTTAAGAATCGCACACATTTTCCGTTTCTGGTGTCATATTTCCAACCTCATTATGTATTTCCACAAAAGCATTAAGCAAGCAGCATTTACATTCATTTACATTCCTCTGAGCCCGTCCACTCTCGCTCTCCAGAATATCCCACCACATGTGCGCACCAGTCTATTGTAACGTTCTGCCACATCCATCAGCCTCTTTACAGTCAATGCAGAAACATTCTCTGAACTTAGAGAACAGATTTAATTTAATGCTGTATGTAAACGTATGTATTTGTGGTCAGAATGCCTTACAGGGCTCATATCCCACATTTCTTAAGGTTTTTTTAGTCTGCGGACCTTTTTATGATGATTGTGTGGTTTTCTGTTTAATGACAGTCATAAGTCACTGTTACATGATCATTTTCCAACCTGTTGTCCAAACCTTGAATTAAATAGTCTGTTTCTGTTACTATGACTGATGTATGTAAATGAGCTTTTTATTAAAATAAGTCCAAGCTGAAACACTCAGTGTGAAAGGGAGAGATACAGTATATATATAATGGGCGGTACTTCACAATACTCGCTTCTCCAGACCACCCAAAGCAGTAGCCAGTACCTCACAATACTCATTCCTCCTGACCACACAATGCAGTAGCCAATACTTCACAATACTCATTCCTCCTGACCACACAACACAGTAGCCAGTACTTTACAATACTCATTCCTCCTGACCACACAACACAGTAGCCAGTACTTTACAATACTCACTCCTTGTGACCTCTCAAAGCAGTAGCCAGTACTTCACAATACTCATTCCTCCTGACCACACAACGCAGTAGCCAGTACTTCACAATACTCATTCCTCCTGACCACACAATGCAGTAGCCAGTACTTTACAATACTCATTCCTCCTGACCACACAACACAGTAGCCATTACTTCACAATACTCATTCCTCCTGACCACCCAACACAGTAGCCATTACTTCACAATACTCACTCCTCCTGACCACACAACGCAGTAGCCAGTACTTCACAATACTCATTCCTCCTGACCACACAACACAGTAGCCAGTACTTCACAATACTCATTCCTCCTGACCACCCAACACAGTAGCCATTACTTCACAATACTCACTCCTTGTGACCACTCAAAGCAGTAGCCATTACTTCACAATACTCACTCCTTGTGACCACTCAAAGCAGTAGCCAGTACTTCACAATACTTAGTCCTCCAGACCACCCAAAGCAGTAGCCAGTACTTCACAATACTTAGTCCTCCTGACCACCCAACACAGTAGTCATTACTTCACAATACTAGCTCCTCCTGACCACACAACACAGTAGCCAGTACTTCACAATACTAGCTCCTCCTGACCACACAACACAGTAGCCAGTACTTCACAATACTAGCTCCTCCTGACCACACAACACAGTAGCCATTACTTCACAATACTCATTCCTCCTGACCACACAATGCAGTAGCCAGTACTTCACAATACTCATTCCTCCTGACCACCCAACACAGCAGCCATTACTTCACAATACTAGCTCCTCCTGACCACCTAACACAGTAGCCAGTACTTCACAATACTCGCTCCTCCTTACTACACAATGCAGTAGCCAGTACTTTACAATACTCACTCCTCCTGACCACCCAACACAGTAGCCAGTACTTCACAATACTCATTCCTCCTGACCACACAATGCAGTAGCCAGTACTTCACAATACTCATTCCTCCTGACCACACAATGCAGTAGCCAGTACTTCACAATACCCATTCCTCCTGACCACACAACACAGTAGCCAGTACTTTACAATACTCACTCCTCCTGACCACCCAACACAGTAGCCAGTACTTTACAATACTCACTCCTCCTGACCACCCAACACAGTAGCCATTACTTCACAATACTCATTCCTCCTGACCACACAATGCAGTAGCCAGTACTTTACAATACTCATTCCTCCTGACCACACAATGCAGTAGCCAGTACTTTACAATACTCATTCCTCCTGACCACCCAACACAGTAGCCATTACTTCACAATACTAGCTCCTCCTGACCACCTAACACAGTAGCCATTACTTCACAATACTCATTCCTCCTGACCACACAATGCAGTAGCCAGTACTTCACAATACTCATTCCTCCTGACCACACAACGCAGTAGCCAGTACTTCACAATACTCATTCCGCCAGACCACCCAACGCAGTAGCCAGTACTTCACAATACTCGCTCCTCCTTACTACACAATGCAGTAGCCAGTACTTTACAATACTCATTCCTCCTGGCCACACAATGCAGTAGCCAGTACTTCACAATACTCATTCCTCCTGACCACACAACACAGTAGCCAGTACTTCACAATACTCATTCCTCCTGACCACCCAACACAGTAGCCAGTACTTCACAATACTCATTCCTCCTGACCACACAATGCAGTAGCCAGTACTTCACAATACTCATTCCTCCTGACCACACAATGCAGTAGCCAGTACTTCACAATACCCATTCCTCCTGACCACACAACACAGTAGCCAGTACTTTACAATACTCACTCCTCCTGACCACACAACACAGTAGCCATTACTTCACAACACTCATTCCTCCTGACCACCCAACACAGTAGCCATTACTTCACAATACTCATTCCTCCTGACCACACAATGCAGTAGCCAGTACTTTACAATACTCACTCCTCCTGACCACCCAACACAGTAGCCATTACTTCACAATACTAGCTCCTCCTGACCACCTAACACAGTAGCCATTACTTCACAATACTAGCTCCTCCTGACCACACAATGCAGTAGCCATTACTTCACAATACTCATTCCTCCTGACCACTCAAAGCAGTAGCCTGTACTTCACAATACTTAGTCCTCCAGACCACCCAAAGCAGTAGCCAGTACTTTACAATACTCATTCCTCCTGACCACACAACGCAGTAGCCAGTACTTCACAATACTCATTCTGCCAGACCACCCAAAGCAGTAGCCAGTACTTCACAATACTCATTCCTCCTGACCACACAACGCAGTAGCCAGTACTTCACAATACTCATTCCGCCAGACCACCCAAAGCAGTAGCCAGTACTTCACAATACTCATTCCGCCAGACCACCCAAAGCAGTAGCCAGTACTTCACAATACTCACTCCTTGTGACCACTCAAAGCAGTAGCCAGTACTTCACAATACTTAGTCCTCCAGACCACCCAAAGCAGTAGCCAGTACTTTACCATACTCGCTCCTTCTGACCACCCAAAGCAGTAGGCAGTACTTCACAATACTCGCTCCTCCTTACTACACAATGCAGTAGCCAGTACTTTACAATACTAGCTCCTCCTGACCACCCAAAGCAGTAGCCAGTACTTTACAATACTCATTCCTCCTGACCACACAACACAGTAGCCAGTACTTCACAATACTAGCTCCTCCTTAAGCTTAATCTTAAGCCTCATGCGGTCGGGACAAGCAACTATTATTAAGTAAACAGCTGTAACATTAATGTTGAGATGCGCCGCACTGGTTGATCCACATGACAATGAAGAAAACTAATGACCTTAGTAACAACATGTTTGTATGTTTTAACTAGTTTTTCTTGAATAGGAAAAAGTCTGGAGCTCATAGCTGATGCAGCAACAGCAGCTTATCTTCCAGTTGAGCTGAGACAAATCCAACATGTGTTGTGATTTTCTGTATGTACATTTTTCTCTTGTGATATCATCTAAACTAGCACATCATGAGCACTGCTTAAGGCAGAATCATGCCCCCCTGTGTCTTACCCAACAATACGGAACCATGAAGAACCACCTGAACGTTAAATGGTTCTTCTCCAAGATACAAGAGCACCTGTTACACACAGCTCTCAAAAGAACCTTTAAAAAAACGTCTCTACAGCTCCAAACACCGTTCCACTATTGTTACAAATCAATGAGCCTAGTTTGGTATTTTATAGGGCCCTTTTCGCTCATCATAGGATTTTTGGCCAACATCCCGTAAATCTTCTCCAACTTGGCAACTGTAGCTCTGAAACAATACACCTGTGGGCTCAGCATCAATTACTGATGCACCGGCAATATTTAAGCCAAAATTCGTAATAGTATGGGTCCTGACCCTCTAGTGTATGACACCGCAGCAGCAATCCTGGCACAGCATATGTTAAGAAAGATGAGAGAGGACGATGGAGAGAATGAAGGAGAGAGAGAGGGAGAGAGTACTCCCCAAGGCACGGTCAACCCAACAGCCCAGAGGCCACGGCAGGGCGGATGCGATCGTCGCTTGACTCGCAGAGGGCGTCCAACAGGACACGAGGAGACGGAGGACATTAACAAAGCGTGAAATTAAAGGCACGGTGCTGCCGCGAGGCCGCCGTCACCTCTCCGGAGCCTGGCTGAGAGTGCGCTGGGCCTAATAGAGCCTGCCATATTACTGTAATGATCTGTGGCAGGGCAACGGGGAGATGGGGCTGGAGATTAGGCACAGATACTAATTATATAGCCGCAATGTCGAGAGGGCCGGGGCGCAAGAGCAGTCTACCTTTAGCAGGCAAGGTTTGTGCCACGGGCATGTAGCGCGAAAGGTCAGCCACATATCAAATTCTCCCCATCAGCCAAGACGGTGGCGCAGCATCTGGGTTCAACGGGTAGGCACATGTTTTCAGGGGCCCTCGTTTTGCCTCTCATGGTATAAATGCATAATCCTCTGCTTCAGAGCAGATCAAGATTAGCATTTTTACACCATATGCACACGAGGCGAGTTGAAGCGCGAGTCGAGATGTGCTTGAGCGAGTGGTGGGGATTGCAGAAAGAGCCGATGCCGCCCACCAGATGCTGATAAAAAGCATTTTGGATATGTCTGCCTCTCCACTGCACCACTCTAGTATAGGAGAAAACACAAACTCTTATTTTTCTTCATATAAAGTTAAGGTTGGAATAAATGTAGATTTAAAACGAGAACCGAAAACCAAAAAAAAAAATAAATAAATAAATAAATATATATATATATATATGGAAAATGTGAAATTAGTTACATAAAATTTGGTAAAATAACACAACTGATAAACTTTTATTAAAAACTGTATTTTTTACTCCAGTGCTTCTTTTTCTGTTTTAATTCTATGCATTTTTTTTACTAAAAAAACCCTTTGTTCTTGAGCTCTTTTAAACATTTTTAGATTAAACAAAGTGATATTATTTTTGTTTTGTAAAGTGAACAACAACTGCTGGTTACATTATAATATAACGTGCTTTAGACTTAAGTAGGGGAATCAGTATAACTGTGATGGAGATGGAAAATAACTGTATTTTATATATTAGCTGTATTTTATATATTAGCTGTATTGATGGATAAGTGGCTAGCGTAAAGTAAACAACTCTATCCGGGTGTGTTTTCAGATGCCTTATGAAGTTTAATGTGGTTCCAGTGTCTTTAATTTGTTTCCCACATTCTTTACATGTCCAGTAAAGTGTCAATTATTGACAAAAAACTATTGACACTTTGCTAGACATCCTTTACTTTTGCACTCCTGGACACTATTTGACACTTTGCTGTACATCCTGTACATTTGCACTTCTGGACACTATTTAAACACTATTTAACTTTTATATACCTTATTGTTTTTTTGTACTGTGTTTGTAACTGCTGCTGGCTGCTTAATTTCCTTCAGGATCAATAAAGTATCTATCCATCCATCCATCCATCCATCCATCCATCCATCTATCTATTTATCACCGAAACAAAAGGATGGAAAAATGGCAACATACATACACAAGAAAGTATTTTTTCTATAACTTTAGCACACAGTGCCTGGATAACGGACTGACTCGTTCACAAGTTACTCTGGACGAGTCGAGAATCATTAGGGACAGGTTTTAAGTCAAGTCTGAAGTCTTTTTCTAGGCGACTTAAGTGCGACTTTGACTCAAGTTGCTTATTCGATTGCCCATCTCTGCTTTCAGTAGTGCTGCATCTACTTTGCTGCACCTGTCGGTCACTGAACTGATGCATCATTTAAAGAGGAAGCAAAAATTCAATACTAACCTGCTGATTAGGCCAAAATAAGCCAAATAGAAAGAGGAACAAGATAACATCCAACTGCTCCAGAATTCGAACGTTAAATCTGGTTAACAGGCTGATAATGGCTTATTTTCACAGAATTATAGACCACAGTAATGATTTTACTCACTACTCACTGGGGTCCTCTCGGCCTCGTCATATGAAATCTGTAATTCTTATGATTCAGCATTTCAAGCTACCTGACATAATAGAAGTTATGCATTTGCATCATATTACTATAACCAGTAGTTACTTAAAAATGTGGGAAACTACATTAAAGATGGTTTGATATCTAATGTGCTCCTCCATTACCGCTCTGGTGCTGGTCTTGGTTTTAACCCTTTAACTGGCTTGGTGCACTAGCTTGTGCTATAATGTTTGTTGTGAGTTTACAGTTTATTCAGAGGGAGGGGTCTGCTGGAGAACAGAACGTGCTCACCTTGAGTGTGGGTATTCATTTTGTCCAAAAAATCACATTTCATGCAAGGAAATAACACAACCCCTTTCATGAGGTGTCCCTTTACTCGTATGGGCCCGGCCCAGCTGCCCCCCTATTCAAGCTAGGGGTTGCACAGATTAGTTGACTGGTAAACTTTACTGCTTGGCAATGATGTTTTAAGCCTGATGTTGACTAGTCGCTGCTCATGTGCAATAATATAACACTAATAACATGGTCACTTCAGAGAAGACAATAGGTGAGGAGCTTGGTGATCCCTGGGTCTGTATCTCTGGCATCCTGAAGGACACCATAGGCGGAAAAAATACACTATATACTTAATTTAGGTGCACTTAGTATACTTTAATACACTCATGATTAATGTACTAAAACTATTTTTCGGCTACTGTGTACTTAGTATGTGATGTGTATGTATTGCTACTAATACAAATTTTATTAAATACAACTAAATATACTTATCTGTAGTATTTCAAGAAAACAAGTATTTTTAAGTGTATCTTAAGATCATTTCCTTCTACCAATCCTGTATTTTTAAGAATTTGGGGTATATTTAAATCCACTTTTAAGATAACTGTTAGTATACTAATAAAATATAAGAAATATATTTAGAATTCAATAACAATATCTAAAGAATACATTGTAAGTACACTCATGAATATATTTCAGTTAGAAAAAAATATATTAAAAAAAATATTGAATTAGTGGGAAGATGATATACTAAAGTATATGTAAATGTGTCAGAGTGGTTTCTCAAATAGTACCATATATACTAAGTATAATTAGTTAATTAAGTATATTTTTAATAGCACTATGACATTTATTTAGCATACAGTGTACATAGTTAGTTTTATTACATTCATCTTAAGCGCATAAAAAGTATAGAATAAATATACTTCAGGTTTTATTTTTCACCTGAGGAACCCCTACTTAGGACCACTGAAAGTATATTTATCATTTAAAAAAGTATATTAAGTATATTAATACTGTTAATTACATTAAATTAATCAATTTAATTAATTCATTATATTAAATTATAACTTTTAGTGCTCTTAAGTATACTTCTTTTTCTCAAGGAGCACCGTGCTCCAATGTTCTGTGGAGTTCGGCTTATGTTTTAACATTTCTCCATTAATCTACATCTACATCCAAAGATCAGATATTAACCATTGTTATCTCTGGTTTCCTGAGAGCTGCAATAAAAGGTTGTGTCATTGGAGACACACCCTGTAATGCTGCAAAGTGAAAATACAACAACATGCTCAATACACAGAACATAGCAAAACAGCAGAAGAAGCAGAAACGTCCCCACTAAGATGCTAATACCACCTGTGTTTTTCTATTGTATACCTAAAACTATGACCATCCAGTCTCTGTTGCTGAGGACGTTGGATGTTGTAGCATATTCTGCAGGCAAAGTACTTTAATACCTGTAAGAAAGTTTATTTTATGTTAAATTATTTTAGGTATTGTTACTACAGTTTGGTCTTACAGATTTTACCATCTAACCAGATGCCCTATAACCCCCCCTATAATCCTGTGAAGTGGTAAGTTGGTTAGTCAGCTAAATCCCTCTGGCTTTTCAGACCTAAGCGTCTCGGCAAGGCCACCTAGGGAGCGCCTGAGTCGATTACAAATTTGCAAGACTCTGTACTCAGTATCTCCTGTATCTCTGATTTCCAGTGCACGTTAGAAAGGATCTATTACGCTCTACTGACCTGTGGGGTTTTTAACAGATTTTTGAAGTCGCTTGTTGCAAAGTGTTTCCATTTCCTGTGGTTTAATTCATGATGTCATCAGCGATTGGTCAGCATTTAATTATCATTAAATTAAATTAATTTCATTACGATACAATCCATAGCTCCGTTGAACGCAGCCCCAACCCTTCATACTGCCACCACCATGCTTCACAGTTTGGAAGAGATTCTTATGCAGAAGTGAAATGTTCACCTAAGGCTTATTTGTTTATGTAGAATTATTTCCATAGTCTTCTGGCTCGTCCAGGTGGTTGTTAGGAAACCTCAAACAGACAGCAGCCTTCCTCCTGGGGGAGTAGTAGCTATCAGCAATGCAGCAATAAAATGGGTAAGTGGATGCCCACTGATTATGTGGTTTCTGACACTGTGTGGCACACTGTTGATTATCAACACAGCCAAAAGCGCATCACATGACCCACCTTCTTTTGAGGTTCGGTTCATATGGTTTGTTAAGTTCATATGAACTGATACAATCCATAGCTCTGTTGAATGATGGCAAGCTGCCCTGGTCCAACAGCAGCAAAGTAGTCTTAACCCTTGATACTGCCACCAACATGCTTCTCAGTTTGGAAGAGGTTCTTATGCAGGAATGCAGTGTTCTTCTGAGCCATAATTATCTATTTTTGCCTTATTTGTCCACACAGCATTATTTCTGTAGTCTTCTGGCTCGTTCAGGTGGTTGTTAGGAAACCTCAAACAGGCTGCAGCCTTTCTCCTGGGAAGTAGTAGCTATCAGCTGTTGTAATGCAGCAATAAAATGGGTAAGTGAATGCGCTCTGATTATGTGGTTTCTGACACTGTGTGACACACTGTTGATTATCAACACAGCCAAAAGCGCATCACATGACCCACCTTCTTTTGAGGTTCGGTTCATATGGTTTGTTAAGTTCATATGAACTGATACAATCCATAGCTCTGTTGAACGATGGCAAGCTGCCCTGGTCCAACAGCAGCAAAGTAGTCTTAACCCTTGATACTGCCACCACCATGCTTCTCAGTTTGGAAGAGGTTGTTATGCAGGAATTCAGTGTTCAAGTGTTGCAAAACATAACATCTCTCATCTATCTCATTTGTTAACATAACATTATTTTAGTGATATTCTGACTCATCCAGGTGGTTGTTAGGAAACTTCAAACAGGCAGCAGTGTCCTCGTGGGGAGTAGTAGCTATCAGCTGCTCAAATGTAGCAATAAAATGTGTAAGTGGATGCCCACTGATTATGAGGTTTCTTACACTTTGTGGCACTCTGTTAATTATCAGCACAGCTGAAAGCGCATCACATAACTCAAAACAGTTGCAACCACCTGGAAGCCTGCGTTCAGCCCAGGTTTGTAGGTGACAGGCTGGTACCACATAACCAAGTCTATTAGAGATTACGTTGTAGGTGTGTTTGAAAGAATTAACGTAGGCGTTTTCAGGCTTTTAACCTATTTATTACTACAAAGTGACTACATTACTCAAACCCCACATATTCTTTTTCTCCCATTTTTAAGCCTGAGCAGAACTCTTATCTAACTCTGGCAGGAAAAGCCACAGCTTTATCAGCGACTTCCAGCTATAAATCTTTGAGATAATACCAACACGGCACATTTAAGTGTTTTACATTTGTTTGGTGTGTCTGAGGTTTGGCGATAAAGTCTGCAGGCCGAGGTAATCTTGATTTCGTCGCTGATTTAAATCCCTGTATGTATGGGAGAAAGCCAAAGTAGTGAAGAGGCTAATTCTAGAGGGGGAGTGTGATTGCTCACCGACCACATTACTGTGGCAAATTTAAAAGATCTTACTTCCGCATGAATGCAACATATTCCATTAACTGAAAGAAGCTGAAAGTTTGTAAACGTAGTCTCTTTGCTGTTGATAAAGTCCTTGTTATTCTTCAGCATGCCGGCATATAAAGGTCCTTCACTGCGAAGCTTTTAGCCTCTGTCTCTGTTGATTTCCAAAGAAAATGCTAAGAACGTTCAGAGTAAGTGACATGTTGTCTTGCTAATTGCGGCTATGGAGAGACATTGAGTCTCCGTCAGTAATGGACGCTTGCTAATGACCCTGGTGTGAGGTCTAGCACCAGCATTATCAAAACAACTCAAAGCTGCTGTCAAACGCTGTTACTAGCGCTCAGCTCCAGTCTAATGGTACATCGGAGTCAATAAAAACAATTATCACACTCAATAGAAGAGAAAGCAGGGAAATCATTTCAGCTGCTTGAGGAGAGCATGTCCGACAATGAGTAAACCCAACACTATACAAAGCAGCGCTTGCCTTTGGTTAAGGTTAACACTGGTGTCTTATCGAGTACAAGATGCCCTTATTGTTTGCTGTGGCTACAGAGACCCCAGTTGTGTTTGTGCTAACAACGGTTCAAATTCAACTTAAAGTAACAGTTTTTTATCGTTTTCAACCTTGTTTTAAGTGTAACCAGTACACCAAGACAAGTGTGAGGTCTGCTTCCATAGTTTTACTCTTGGCTACGAGGCTAAAATAGCTAACAAATAATAGAAGCCGCTAAAATATCCAGCCAATGCCAGCATTTGCTGGTCATTGGTTTTAGATGGTCTATACTGGTCTGTGATGGTCCAGGTGGTTAACAAGACTGTTAGCAAAATATCTTTGGCCTAATTTGTGGGCCACATCCTTGGTTTTGTTCTGGCCCATTTTGTATACAGCTGGATCCTAGAGCCTAGATCTGGCCAAGCTAATCGACAGCATTCCCACCAGAATTGGTCCACAATTATAGACAGGAGACAAAACTATATGTAGGTATCCTGGATCTGGCCTTGTCCGGGTCCACATGCCTAAAACCTGCCCGGTAGTCAACAATCACTCGCAAATGAAAACCAGAATTAGCCCGGAATTGTCTTTTATTTGGGAAGCTAGACATACAGGTGTGCTAGCTGGTTGACCAAGATAGGGTTTGTTTTTGTCTGGGTTCAATGGTGTATCTGGTGTTCCAACATGATGAACTAAGCTAACAAACCAGTTATGCTCATGGATCTGCTTCCCTTTTTGTGGTGCTGGTTTAGTTGGTTAACCTACATGGTCATGCTGGTTGACCAGCATACCTGCATACAAATCACAACATTGCTAGTCTATGTTGGTTTTTCAAGCAGAACAGTTAAACCAGCGTGGCTTGCCAGCTTGGTCACACTAGTCAGACTGGTTAACAAACATGGTTAAGCTGGAAGACCATCATACTTAAACAAAAACTGGTGTTGGTCAATCAACTGAGCTGATCTACAAGCTTGATTAGCTTTTTCAACAGAGGTACATTAGAATGATGCTAATTGCATGTCCATCATTTGCTTCACTGAGTTATTAAGTAATGCTTGAATGAATAGCTTTTGGTTATTGTCTATAAAAACAAACCAGAGTTGGTAGAATATGCACTTCTATTACTTGCTAGCTACATTAGTTTTTCATTGCAAAGCTAGTTCTTCTGTGCAAAACTACAGAAGCAAGCTTTAGACATAAAACACATCTTGGCTGATCTATAGATGTTAACCACTGAAATCTCCCTTACATGGAGGTATTACATAAAATGGTTGTGAATGCACTGCCTGATGTCTTGCTTTACACTAGTTTTGCGCTAGTCTTGGCCTAAAATGTGTTTATATAATCCATTCATAATGGAAGGGTACATGGAGGGTGTTCCACAGTAAAATAGTCCACAATGACAATGTTTTTGTTTCAGATGTACCAACATTTTACCATAATCTACAACGTCAGGAGACACTTCACTGGTGGTTTTGGATGGTAAATAAAATGTCTATAATGGTGCTGTAGACACGGTGACCTCTGGTTCCATTTACCACCACTGGAAAGCCAGCCTGTATTGAACCATTTCACATTAAATTACTCTGAATACCTTTAGTTACATCTCAACCACTGTATTCTGCAGAAATGTAAAAAAACTGTTTGGTTCAAGTAACCTCTATTTCTCTTTATTGAACCCCGTCCTTTCAATAAAGCTATCAACCCACCATTTTGTCAATGAGTGGTCAATAGCTGGACAGCATGTCTCCAAGTGGCTTCTCCTTTTGAGGAGACGTTAATGGAGGCCGGCCGAGAGCCACTGAGCTATCCCAGGGGCCGTTTCCAGATATCCGCCATGATACCCAATCTGGCCCCATTAGCGCGCTCTCCAGCCATAAAAAAGCATGGCTTCACGTACACTGAATTAAATATTAACCAGTTAATATCCATTTGCTGATGCGCTCCCTTCCAAGATGGTGAAAAAGCAGAGTCCCCGAAGGCTTTCGTATGAGTAATGACTCCAGCAGGCTAGTCTGTGGAGGAAGAGCTGACAGCAATAGAAGCAATCTGATGAAGTCACTTAAACAGACAATACAAAAACAACGACTAACGCCCCATTACAGCGGCGACACGTTTCTCTGCAGCCGAACAAGAGACTACACATTCTTTTGCTAACATTAATACTGATGTTTAAACCTTATGAGCTGACTGTGATACAGATCTCACATGGTTTAGCCTTTTATACTTTCAAATAAAGTTAAAAAGCAGTTGTTTCAGCTGTTTATTGGACTCCTCTCCTTAAAAAACATGTGATTTCTAAATGTTGTTGTTGGATTTGAACCTGGCATATCAAAGCTGGGAAATAACATAGCTAACAAGTAATCAAATCTGGCCTACTTTATGGGTCACGTCCTTGTTTTTGTTCTGGCCCATTTTGTATATGGTTGGATCCTCCAGCCTAGATCTGGCCGAGCTAATCGAGTCCAGCTAATGGACATGGTCCAAATCTGGCCCAGTGACACCGTTAGTTGGCAATATTCCCACCAGAATTGGTCCGCAATTATAGACAGGAGACAAAACCATATGTAGTTGTCCTGGTTCTGGCACAGTCTTGGTCCACTCTTGCAAATGAAAGCCAGAATCGGCCCAGAAAAGTCTTCTATTTGGAAAGCAGAACATCCAGGTGGACTAGCTGGTTGATCAACATAGGGTTTGTTTTTGTTAATGGTGTATCTGGTGTTCTAATATGAGGAACCAAACTGAACAACCTATCATGATAATGGATCTGCTTCCCCTGCAGAAACAACCGCACAGACCAGCATGAGTTCTATGCTGGTTTAAAATGGTATGGCGCTAATCTGATTCTGGTATAGCTGGTTAGCTGGTTACCCAGCTAAACATTAAAGCATTTGATTCCTGCTATTTAGATCAGGAGAGCACACGAATAACAATATTCATATTTCATACATCATTAGCGTTTTTTCACTGCACATCAAAAAATAAGAACTGACCCAAATGGGAACCAATAGAACTTACAGTTCTGGTTCTACTTCATGTTCCAACTGCTTTCTGAAACAGCTGCACCGTCATAATAACCATGATTAACAAACTTACTTGTCCTTTTGGTTATTTTATGACATGTCTAGTTTGGCTAACGGGCTACCTTGTGTGCTAGTTAGCTTAACATACTGACTAATAAGAAACAATGTACTGGTGTACTGCACTAATGGTTGCATGTGCACAGAATCAAGTGTAGAGTCAAACAAAGCTTCATTTTTTTTGTAAAAATATGAGAAAACATTTGTTTGAGGCTAGCATACAGGCTAAAATCATTAGTCTTAGCTTCCTATTTAGCTGGTTGCCCCTTAATGAACTCTAAAAAAGGCCACACACAATTCTAGTTTTTATTCTGGTGCACTTATTGGTTAAAAAATAGTGCTTGACCTGAAGGGGTAAATAATTCACTACATTGTCGTTAGCTTTGGCTGCAGATGTTACTGAAGACAGAAGGAAACTCCCTTGAGTACTCTGATGTCCTCTCAAAACCATCTTGTGCACCAAAAAACCCTAAAACTGGAACCTTCAGTACTGGACTGATAGCCTAGGGCACAGAGCCCAGTTCCAGTTTTCTGATGTCAATGGATTCAGTCTTTAGTGTATCAGGAAACCCATTATTGTTACTCTGATTAAACAATCAAAAATATTAACAATAAATCAATAATAAGCATTTAAATATCATACATTTTTTTATACCTTGATAGCAAACACTTTCGCTAACAAAAAAACTTCAGTTAGACCATTTACTGACCAATGTGGTCCTGCAAGCTCACCAACTACTTGCTCACCAACACCAACCAAAACGAGTTTTATTAGAATGTATTTATCTATTTAATACCATTACTTTTATCTTGTGAACACAAAACCTGAACAAGAAAATCAGCATTGGCATCTTCCAACCAACTAGCCTATATATCATATATATTAAAATGCTAGTTTTGATGTTTTGGTGTCAGAAGTGGGATAGTGCCCTCCTGCGACAGGGGGTGGAATGCCGTGTCAAAGAACTTCAAGGCTTCGAGAACAGAGCCAGGCAGGAGACCGCAAGGGGAGCCATGCAGACAGCATGGTAGGGCTTAGCAATGGCGAAGGACCAGCCGATGAATGTGAAAGAATAGCAGCATTGCGTGGTGGAGGGGCTTGTGGAGAAGCTTATATGCTGTGAGCTTGAGCTGGTGGAGAAATAAGAGCTGACCAGGAGGATTGATTGCAGCTGTGGACCTTGGGACGAGTGCTTAAATGGCAGTGGCACATCAGATGGCTAGCAGATGAACAAAACCCATCTCAGATCAGACAATAAAACAATATATTGTCGCTCTCCAAAATAGTGACTTTACACGAGAGGCCAAAAACCTACTGTACTCTCAATTACTCTCATTTTCTTTGCTCCATTCATCATGAATGTCACAATCTAAACAGCAGCTGTCATATTTAAATGATATTGAATACATTTTCAAAAATTGAGATAAATATCTTCCTTTGGACAGCGATGATATATCATATTCTATCTGTTCTTTTTATTATATAGTCAGTGATTCTTTATTAGAAAACATGTGTATTTACTCTCACTCCTACAGCTTATGGATTCTTTTTATGGAACAGGCTCTCAAGGGGAACTGCTCCACCAAACTGCTTTTGTTAGTTTGCTGCTCATTGATTTATCAGCAGTTCTCATCCCAGCGCTGTCCAGCATAGTCTGCAGAAAGTTCTGAAGGAGTCTCTACAAAAGTATCTGAACAACATACAGTCTGTTGGAGCTGGACTTCAGTCTGCCCTACTGCACAATACTAAGGCAGTGTCCAGAGAGTTACATGTAGTGGTTCTATGGTGGTTTAAAATGGTATTGCGCTGATCCGCTGCTGGTTACCCAGCTAAAAATTAAAGCATTTGATTGACACAACCCACTATTTGGATCAGGAAAGCACATGAACAGCAGTATTCATACTTTATATGTCAATAGTTTTTCTTTCGCTGCACATTCAACAATAAGAACTGACCCAAATGGGAACCAACAGAATTTACAGTTCTGGTTCATAGTTTGCAGAAAGTGCTGAAGAAATCTCTGTAAAAGTATCTGAACTGGAACAGATTCTATCAGAGCAACATACAGTCTGTTGGAGCTGGACTCCTGAGAGCTACTTGTTATGATGTTGCGAACACTAGGCTACATTTGGTTTCTTTGTGTGTTTTACATTATATTGCGCTCCAAGCAATTCTATTATATTTCAAGTTAAATTTGTTTCAAGACTGAATCGAATTCATTCCTTTTCTCTGCCGATATCTGATCCAGCGTACTGACTATCGGACTGGTGTCATCTCTGAGCCTCCAAACGTAATTACTTGAACCAAAACCTGGAAGATTCTCATTTTGCCTGGCTCGGCTGGAATATTCCAGCTTTGATTTTGTTCAGTAACCAACATCTCCCTTCAGACTTGCCAGCTAATCCAAGACTTTCTCCTCCTTCATCCTTTTCCAATATGGCCCCCTCCTCTGCCCCCCGCCTGCCTTTCACTTCCTCTCTCCACCTGGAGAGTGTCATTTGCTTGTTGTGACTCCAGAGACCTGAAGGACATTTGTTTTCCCTCCTGCCGGCTTGTCTCACCTGGTCCTTGAGATGTTCTTTTCTCTCCTTGTTTTCCCTGAAACAATCCCTGCACAACACTGATTTAACCCTCACATGTGCAGACTTGCTGCTGTTTATTAGACACATGTAATTATGTAACAATAGATTTTGTTTGCATTATATATTATTTAATTTATTACATTTTCTAATATTGTGCACAACTGAGGAAAGAAATCAAAAATATATATAAAAAGAAGAGGTTATTATTGCGCAGATAGAGGACCCACCTGAATACCACCATTAGAAGACAAATACTATACAAAAATAGACACTGGATATATTTAGGGGGTCACTGTTCATTTTCTAAGTAATTTAGTTTTTACTGAACGATTCAATGTATAACTACAAAACATTATAAACCTGGCCTGAGTAAAACCTATTTTAGGAATTTTAGTTTAAATCATCATGAGCTTGGCAACAGTGAAACATGGTGGTGGTAGTGTGGCTTGTCACAATTGACAGAACCATGACCTTGCAAGAGAATGTAGGGGGCAGATTCTTGCATTACTGATACTTATGAAGTAATACACACTAAAAAACGGCGCCATAATTTCACATAACCAAGATCTCAGTTAAAAAATATTATTATAAATATAATTATTCATTATTATCTACAATATTATTTATTTCAGAAGGCCTATTTCTGAGAGCAGCTGATTGTTCTGACAGAAAACCAACACCAACAGCAACTTTCAGCCATGAAGACCACAATGCAATGCGCATTCTTCTAAACACAGTTATTTAGACTCATATTGGCTTTAGTAATATAGATGATAGTTAGAGCAGAAAAAACAATCATATATGTACTTCATATAATCGCCTCAAACACAAAAGCCTGTGATTTGGGAACTGCTGCCTATTTTTCTATAGAATTTTGAGAAATTCTTGTCATTTAAAGAGGTTTAATGACAAATTCTTTGTTCTTGAGAAACTTACTTTGTTTTCCTTACAGTGGTGGTGGTGGGAACCTGGGGTCTTCATGTCCACAAAAACACCAACATGTGTCTTCTGAGGGTGTGTCTCAAACCCTAGTGAGCTGCCTACATAGGCAGCATTTTACGTCATAGTATGCGGTCCCGACATGTAGACTGTCCCAATTCATATATACCTTAAACATACTGTCTACTAAGGCACCTTATTTAGACCTGATTTTAAGGAAGCATCGGACGCTTTCTCAGCCGCTAAGACAATCCCATGAATCAAACGCAGGCAAATCTACGAGCAGTGAAGTGGTTTTAAAATGTGAGTTATTTTGATTCTCTCTGGAGTTTTAATGTGTTTCTGGTCATATAATCATACAAAACAGTTTTTTATTATCAACTCTGTAACAAGTCCTTCACCATTTGGCCGTTTTATACTCAAGCCATTGGCATTTTAAGCCTCGGGCTATTGTTTTGGATGACGGCTGGTAGCTTAGCAACCAGCTAAACCACCGGTCGCGTGCTGCAGTGGGCGGGACCAAGCCGTGACGCAGTCTCTCTCTAACTAGAGCGTCTCAGTAATCTGTTTTATGAGGAAAGATGAGGAGAGAACACTGCTACTTACACAACTGCCTACATAAACAGCCTACTTACACACTCACTAGGTTTTGAGACAGACCCTGAGTTTTTCTATGCAATGTTGATGATAAAATGGTGGAAAAAGTGGAATTTAAAAATCTGTCTTGGCCAAAACCTTTTGAAAGCTATAGTGCAACAGTGTCTCAGACATCAGGCAATGCATTCATAGCCGTTTCATAGAGCAACTTTCCGTGAGAGAGCTTTTAGAGGTGGACATTTGGTTCCCTTCACCACCACTGTGACCCAGTAAGTGGCCTAGAATGGAGCATTTTGCATCAAACTGCTCTGTGTGACTTTATTTACATCTCAGTGATTGAATTATACAGGAATGTGAAGAAAAGAGGCAAAAATCCTCTTTAAGGCCAAATTCAAACGCTGTATCCAGCCCTGCTGAAACACACACACTACATTTTCAAATGGGCCACTCACGCACAGCTGTTCATAGTCAGTCCAAAGGATCCGGACCAATTGAACATGACCAAATAAAGTCCCTTTTCTTAACCTTTTGACTGAATGTGTCAAAATACTTTGTAGTTTCTTAAGATTTTGATTTATTATTCATCCATCCATCCATTATCTTCAGCTTTATCCTGCTAGCTGGGGTCACGAGGTGGCTGGAGCCAATCCCAGTGTCATCGGGCAAAGGCGGGGTACACCATGGACAGGTTGCCAGTCCACTGCATGGCCAACACACACTAACAACTAGGGGCAATTTAGAGTGATCGATCAACCGAACATGCATGTGCTTGGACTGTGGGAGGAGCACCTTGAGGAAACCCACTCAAGCACAGGGAGAACATGTAAACTCCACACAGAACGACCCTACACCTATACCTACACCACCGTGGTAACCACTACACCACCGTACTAACCACTACACCACCGTACTAACCACTACACCACCATATTAACCACTACACCACCGTACTAACCACTACACCACCGTACTAACCACTACACCACCGTACTAACCACTACACCACCGTACTAACCACTACAACACCGTACTAACCAGTACACCACCATACTAACTACTACACCACCTTACTAACCACTACACCACCATACTAACCACTACAACACAGTACTAACCACTACACCACCATACTAACCACTACACCACCGTACTAACCACTACACCACCATACTAACCACTTCACCACCGTACTAACCACTACACCACCATACTAACCACTTTACCACCATACTAACTACTACACCACCGTACTAACCACTACAACACAGTACTAACCACTACACCACCGTACTAACCACTACAACACCGTACTAACCAGTACACCACCATACTAACTACTACACCACCTTACTAACCACTACACCACCGTACTAACCACTACACCACCGTACTAACCACTACACCACCGTACTAACCACTACAACACCGTACTAACCAGTACACCACCATACTAACTACTACACCACCTTACTAACCACTACACCACCATACTAACCACTACAACACAGTACTAACCACTACACCACCATACTAACCACTTCACCACCGTACTAACCACTACACCACCGTACTAACCACTACACCACCGTACTAACCACTACACCACCATATTAACCACTACACCACCGTACTAACCACTACACCACCGTACTAACCACTACAACACAGTACTAACCACTACACCACCGTACTAACCACTACAACACCGTACTAACCAGTACACCACCATACTAACTACTACACCACCTTACTAACCACTACACCACCATACTAACCACTACAACACAGTACTAACCACTACACCACCATACTAACCACTACACCACCGTACTAACCACTACACCACCATACTAACCACTTCACCACCGTACTAACCACTACACCACCATACTAACCACTTTACCACCGTACTAACCACTTCACCACCGTACTAACCACTACACCACCGTACTAACCACTACACCACCATACTAACCACTACATCACCGTACTAACCACTACACCACCATACTAATCACTACACCACCGTACTAACCACTACACCACCGTACTAACCACTACAACGCCGTACTAACCAGTACACCACCATACTAACCACTACACCACCGTACTAACCACTACACCACCGTACTAACCACTACACCACCGTACTAACCACTACACCACCATACTAACCAGAACACCACCATACTAACCAGTACACCACCATACTAACCACTTCACCACCGTACTAACCACTACACCACCGTACTAACCACTACACCACCATACTAACCACTACACCACCATACTTACCACTACACCACCATACTAACCACTACATCACCGTACTAACCACTACACCACCATACTAATCACTACACCACCGTACTAACACTACACCACCATACTAACCACTACACCACCATACTAACCACTACACCACCGTACTAACCACTACAACACCGTACTAACCACTACACCACCATACTAACCACTACACCACCATACTAACCAGAACACCACCATACTAACTAGTACACCACTGTACTAACCACTACACCACCGTACTAACCACTACACCACCATATAAACCATTACATCACCGTACTAACCACTACACCACCATACTAACCAGAACACCACCATACTAACTAGTACACCACCGTACTAACCACTACACCACCGTACTAACCACTACACCACTGTACTAACCACTTCACCACCGTACTAACCACTACACCACTGTACTAACCACTTCACCACCGTACTAACTACTACACCACCGTACTAACCACTACACCACCGTACTAACCACTACACCACCATACTAATCACTACACCACCGTACTAACCACTACACCACCGTACTAACCACTACACCACCATACTAACCACTACACCACCATACTAACCAGAACACCACCATACTAACTAGTACACCACTGTACTAACCACTACACCACCGTACTAACCACTACACCACCATATAAACCATTACATCACCGTACTAACCACTACACCACCATACTAACCAGAACACCACCATACTAACTAGTACACCACCGTACTAACCACTATACCACCGTACTAACCACTATACCACCGTACTAACCACTACACCACTGTACTAACCACTTCACCACCGTACTAACCACTACACCACTGTACTAACCACTTCACCACCGTACTAACTACTACACCACCGTACTAACCACTACACCACCGTACTAACCACTACACCACCATACTAACCACTTCACCACCGTACTAACCACTTCACCACCGTACTAACCACTACACCACCGTACTAACCACTACACCACTGTACTAACCACTACACCACCATACTAACCACTACACCACCGTACTAACCACTTCACCACCGTACTAACCACTACACCACCGTACTAACCACTACACCACCGTACTAACCACTTCACCACCGTACTAACCACTTCACCACCGTACTAACCACTACACCACCGTACTAACCACTACACCACCGTACTAACCACTACACCACCATACTAACCACTACACCACCATACTAACCACTACACCACCGTACTAACCACTACACCACCATACTAACCACTACACCACCTTACTAACCACTACACCACCGTACTAACCACTACACCACCATGCTGCCTATGATTCATTATGTTTCTCTAAATGTTGATAGATTATGTCTAAACAGTGTCTTATTTTCTGATTATACTGAATTATGTCTTATTAGCACGCATTCCATCTCTATATCATTAGGCACATGGATGTATAAATGATTATAGCTTTACACATTAAAGCATCTGTCAACACCATCCGCCCCCAAAAGCCGCTTCCCCACTTTCACTCAAAACCAGACGTCCATGACAGTAGAACATAAATGAATGATACAGAAAGTCTTGACCACTTACCAACAGCTTACAGATGCAGCACATGAAAACGTCTCTGTGGATAGAATATATGTTTCTATCACTATGCTGGTAAAGTACTCTAAGACCGGGCTGGTCTGAGCAGTTTTGTTCAAGGCTGCACAGAGGAGAAGGCTGTGAGGGGGAGCAGTATGTGGATATGTAAATCTTCTGTCCAGTGTAAAGTGGGATCTGGGCTTATTTAATCACTGTGTGTACATTCCAGGCCTGTAAGTAATGAAACAAGTAAATTAGTTCTTCAGGCTGTGTGTTTCCAGCACAGTGCATGTAGCTAACCTTTAGCCCCTAGCCATTTTCTCTTCATCATGGGGGGCTGTGGGAGGTGAAACATCACTGGCTAACACTATATTTCCCCTCCCGCTGGTGCACAGTGATGTAATCATATAGATGGTTGAGAAGCAGGGCATTTTGATGGAAAGATCTCAGTCATTGGAATGGTATCTTATGAAGAATCATGCTTAATATGACACGAACAAGGTTGAAAAGGTCCATGTCGGTAGACCAGTGAAGGCCTAGACTGTCTAGTCTAGTCTAGCCAAATTTACTGCTCCTACCGAGAAGGCCCGAAATAAGATTGAGAGACAGAAGACATTGAGCATGTGGGCAAATGCTCTGTTATAAGAACAAGCAACAAGGGCCAACTCAGCACTGAGTGTCTGAGCAGAGCCCCTGGGGTGTGCAGAGTCTACTGCACTCCTCGGCCACCTGTCCTCTCTCAGAGTTGTGTCCTGTCTTATGAAGTGCTACAGCATCCACTTCTCTCATGCTGCCCTCTTGAACTCCAGATTTGCCTGCTGAACCAGGACACCAAGCTTACCTGGCTAACCATTACATCCTGGATGTCTGCCCGAGGTGGCTCAGAGGGTCAACACTGCCACACTGCCTCACCAGCATGTCATACTTTCACCATCTTTGGACAGACTTAATCCTTTCTCTTATCCGCCTTTGTATTTGTTGAATAGCTGCTTTCTCCCAGGCTGCAGGAGCCACTACTCTACCTCTGACACCAGTGCAGCACCTCCACAGAATAAGATGCAGGAAACATTGCAAATGAGGGCAAATGCTCTTTTATTAGAACAAGCAGTAATGGAGAACTGCCCCTCAGTGCTGAGAACCCTACAATCATGCACTTCCACTTAATGGTAGACACACAAACCTTACTATCTCCCACCACAGCTCAACACAGCACAGCACTAATCACATTGCTGCATACCTGATAAAACCCACTAACGGGAAGCGGCACCTCCTGAGAGCCTCTGTGCCTGGTCACCCCGCATGGCCTCAGCTCCCATTCTCCCACAGCAACATATAAAGTGTCTCTAAATCTAATTTCAAGTAATATAAATTTAATGAACAAATAAATTTATAACAAAACATTGTTGTCAATGCACGTGACTCACCATGTAGACTTTATCTAGGTCTAGGAAAGCATTAACAACTCGGTATCTTTGTTAATTTATTGCAAAACAAAGCAAAATTAAGTAAGAACAAAGTTGACTAACCTACACGTTCCTTTTATTATTAATACGCTTTTTTGAATCGACATTTCACTAGTGAACCAACTCGCCCAAAACTGTAAACAAATGAGGCGAAAACGTGAACCACTCTATCCGAACACTGCACGAATTGGGCCGAACGTGAACGGATTTGTTCGCAAAGCGGACGAATACGTACGGAAAGTGCCGATTATTACCGAACATCTCCGAAAACGAGTTTGAGCGAAAACCATGGGCACGAACTGCAAGCCAGTGGCGACGAAGGAGGAGGCGCACTTGCAGCCAATCACGGCCGCGGGAGGCGGGACATCGGGCCACAATTAGCCAATGCTATATCAGTAGAGGCGTGGCTTGACGGAACACGGGTGGGAGGGAGAGAGCCAGGAGTCTGTGGAGAAGGAGAGAGCACGAAGAAAGTGTGGAGGAGCGCCGGTAACGGGATTTACACGGACGGACGAGTTTGGTTTGTTGTTTTGTTTTTTTCCCCGTGGGATCAAAAAGAAATAGAGAAAAAACAAACAAACAAGTGGATTCTTTTGTTCGCTTTGCTTTGCTGACCTGGTTTTCAAGCGTCGCGACTGAACCGGGGGAGAGAGAAATGCGAACGGGCACGCTGCAGCGGAGACACGGTGAGTTCAGACGTGTGCTTTACGTTCGTTTCTGTATTTGTGCGCTGAATGAAGAAGTAAGTGGTCAGGGTTTTTTTTTTATTTTATCTTTGCTGCAAAACGTGCCCGCGTCGCGCGTTAAAGCTCGCGCTGCGCTGCTGTGCTGCTCGTGCTTCAGAGAAACTTGTGACCACGCAAAGCCAGCAAGCAAACTGCTGGACCTTCAGCAAAACCACTCCACCACCACCACCACCGCAGCAGCTTCGAGTAGCGTTTGCATGAACTTCAGCTTCTCCGTGCATGTTGGTCTTCCACCGTGGTGGCGCGCGCGCACGAGGGTGATTTAATGAAGCAGCACTGGGGCTGAAGTGAAACTGAACACCCGCAGCAGCAGCACCGAAGAGGCTGTGCGCCTGATCCTGATCCTCGCTGGTTGAAGAGGAGCTGAGCGTCTCTGTCTCTCTCACTCTCTCTCTCTCTCTCTCTCTCTCTCTCTCTCTTTCTCTGTTTCTTCCAGTCAGCACGTTTCTGCACAGCATTCATGTGTCTGGCTTCTCGTCACCCACCGTGATGGTACATGGTGCTTTTATTTTTTTTATTATTTTTATTTTTTCACATGCACAGTGCAGATGCACAGCTGTCTGCTCTCACTGTGTCGTGCCTCCATCCATCCATCCATCCATCCATCCATTCCTTCCAGGTTTAGCTCCAACCCTCCCAACCAGTCAGTACAAAACAAGTTGGGCGTTTGATATTGAAGTTAACGTGAAGGAAAAGGAGGAGGAGGAGGAGAAGAGAGAGGGGGGCAGCAGCAGGCATGAGGCTTTTATTAGGCTTTTGCCTCGATTTTTACAGATGTAGAGGGACGCTGTCAGGCGCAAGTGTGCAGGTGGTGGAGATCCTGAGGAGCAAGCAGGCTCACATAACACACTTGTGCATGGGAAGACATACAAATCTGTGTGTGTGTGTGGTGTGCACAAGCATTCTCACAATTCCTGTTTCTGGGTTTAAGCTATTCAATACACATATGAAGATGTGGGGCCAATGCAGTGTCACCCAAAGCAGGTAGGACTCCAGTGATGCCTTTCTTTCTTATCTTGTGACCTTTTTGTTTTTTTGGGGCACGGAAAAGACCCTGATCCTCTTTTTCATATCTCCCCCAGGCAGGTAGACTGGCATCACTCATAGGCGTGTGCCCTAATAAGGTGTGTGGGGAGGGTGGGGGGTGACTGATTTTAATACAGTCTTTGTTTTCTCTCCGCTAAAGGAAAAAGTGCAAATGTGCAATTGTTTCTAAAAAAAACAAACAAAAAAAAACAAGCCCACCGAGAGGAGGATCATCACGCTGGCACTTCTGTCATGGTGCAGTATTGCATTATTTGTGACGCTCGTTTTGTCCTCTCCGCCTCCTTAAACGGACCCTTCAGTGTTATTTTAAGAGGAGAGCGCAGGCGGCGGCCACTTCCCTTACTACCTTTGCCACATCAGCTTCTAGGTAATGCAACACACTGGCCGTAGCCATTGACTTCCTTCGTTCCTTCGTTCGCTGTAGGATTTACAGAAGCATCGTTTTATAATGAATCAGTTTGATCAGAATTGGATCAGGTGTGCTGGGACCTATAATAGGCTGAAGAGATGGTGTCGAGTTAGACAGTGTTAATAGACACACAGTTAATTTATTCCTCTCCTTTGCAGGTTGTTTTAAATCTATTCAGATTCATTATTGTCTGTGCTACAGTCTGATGTATTATTTATTATACATGAGAACCTGTTGTAGGTAGGTAGTGATTCCCTCTGTACTGGCCGAGCTGCGCCTGGGCGTATCATACTCGGATTAGACTTATTATGCCCTAATTGGGCGCTGTTATTATAACAGCACAGCACCAGTGCTGATTTGCATGGAAGAGCTTTTGGCTGAGGCTCTAGCTGTAATAACTGACCTGGTTTGCAAGTGTCACTAATTGTTTTAATGATTTTGGGTGTCGTGTTCCTTGTTTTATATGGGGTTAGAATCAGATTTTCAATAATCACTTCACTATGGCACACAAAGGCCTTTCATTGTGGCTGCATGGAGGTGCCTGAAAAAGACGTCATCTAGAAGGCAGACTAGAGTCCACCTGTTTCTCTGCATACTTTCCTAGCTCTTTTCTTCAGTGCTCAGGACCCCCCCCACCATAGAGCAGGTATTATTTGGGTGGTGGGTCATTCTCAGCACTCCAGGGACACTGGTGTGTTAGTGTGTGTTGTGCTGGTGCGAGTGGATCAGACACAGCAGTGCTGCTGGAGGTGTTGTGAGTGTCCACTCACTGTCCACTCTATTAAAAACTCCTATCTTGCTGGTCCACGTTGTAGATGTAAGGTCCGAGACAGCTCGTCTGTTGTAGCACAGTTTAAGTTAGTCGTCCTGTAGCCGTAGCATCTAATCCACTCATGCAAGCACAACATACACTAACACACCACCACCATGTTAGTGTTACTGATCAAGTAATATCTGTTCTGTGGGGGTCCTGACAAAAGTATACAAAGCAACTACAGTCTGTAATTGTAGAACTAAAAGTGCTTCTATATGGAGCTGATAATGGATGTGCTAGGAGGATGTAGTGTTCTCCTAGAGGTGCAAGGACTATAGCAGACTCTGGCTTTTGAACTTTACGCTGGTAACATTCTGGATAGTTCTTTCTTCTTTTCTTTTTGGCCTGAACTTTCTTTCCTCCATTATTTCCATAAATAAACTTCTGTAATTATCAGAACCTCTCTACGGACTGGATTACTTGTCAGTTCCTACTGAGCTGGAAAAATCTGCTTTTAGCTACAGTGCACCAGTGAGCTGGAATCTCTAAACTCTAAAACTCAGCTCGCTGGTGTCACTAAATAATTGTAAACTTTTAGTTTCCAACCACCTTTAGACAGCTTGTACCTGTTTTAATTGAGTTTTCTTTTGTCTTTTATTTATTTTAGTTATTTTGTCCCTTTTATTTACCTATTTTTTCTGTTTTACCTTTAGCCATTTAATTTGTCTAATTTATTTTTCATTTCACCCCTTTATTTATTTTATTTCCTGTTCTATTTTTGGCCTTTTACCTTTTTTATTTTATTTATTCTGTCCTTTTATATTTCCTATCTCAGTTTTACCTTTTATTTTTTTTCATCATTTACTTTCTTCATAATCATTTTTAAAATTTTCTATTACTCAATTGTGTTTATAATCTATTGCTCTTATTATTATCTCTTTATTTCATTGCTTTCTAGTATTAGCTTGTCCACTTATCCATTTATTCTAAATTATTTAATTCTTCTTAATTAACTCTTGTATTGTTTCCCTGTTTTTGTAACACTTTTACCTTTTAATTCTTATTGTTTTGCTTGTGAAGTTCCTTATTTTAGCTTCCTTGATTAAATACATAATTCTAATTTTAGTATAAATTTATTTTTCAGTCCCTTTAAGTTGTAAATGCTTGGTTGCATTGAAAATGAGGATTACCCTCAATGTATTACCGAGTGAAAATAAAGGTTGATTGATTGATTGAAAGTTTTAACACCATGATACACTGTTCCACTGAGCATTAGATTAGTTTCAGATGAGCTTGAGTGCAGAGAGGTTCTGGATGTGGTTGAGACAGTACAGTCTAAACTTGTAGGTGTGGTTACAGGTCTACGTTGTGATATCATCACAGAAACCTGGTGGTTTTTGATGCAGTGCTGGTATACGTGAAATGCCTAAAATCCCTGCAATCGCTTGTTGAATAACTTTGTTCTTAAGCTCTTATATTATTTGCAGTTGTGTTTTTGTTAACCTGGCCAGAGCCTAAAGAGTCCACACCCTGACAGGAGATGTTCACACAGCAGGCTGCTTGTTCATCACGAGACTCCGGAGCTCATGCAGTCATGCTACCGCTGTTTTAGCTCGTTCATTAAGTGAGCTCGAATCATGTCAGGCTCCTGATTACTGGATGTATGCAGTAGACAGTGCAGTAAGTGGACTGGAGTTGAATGAATGAATGAATACTTGTAATGGGCCACCTTTTTATACAACTGGGAAGCAACTAATGTCCTGTGGTCTAAGAACCAGCTTTCATTACTGCTTTGAAAGTGTGTGTGTGGTGGGGGTTGTTAAGATGGGCCTAGTAATTGAATGAATGAATGAATTAATGAATTTCTTTGGCAGCAATCTTGATTTAGCTTAATGAAGTACTGAGCAGTTAAAGCAGGTATTAGATGATAACTGTAAATAATACTGGGTTGTTTCCACAAGGAGAAGCTTGGAAAGGGTTAAATAAACACATCGACGTATGTAAAAGTACTACTTACTGTATTAATACTGTTTAAATATTAAAAGAAATGTGTTTTGCTGGCCAATCAAAAGCTTCCTGGGCGTATCATACTCAGATAAGACTTATTATGCCCTAGTTGGGCGCTCTTATTACAACAGCACCGCACAAGTGCCTGATTTGCATGGAAGAGCTTTTGGCTGAAGCTCTAGCTGTAATAACTGACCTGGTTTGTAAATGTCACTAATTGTTTTAATGATTTTGTGTGTCTGTTTGTTGTTTGTATGCGCTTAGAATCAGATTTTTTAATAAATGTTTCACTTATTTGGCACATTTCCTACACAAAGGGCTTTCACTGTGCCTGCGTGGAGGTGCTTGAAAAAGACGTCATCTAGAAGGCGGCTCCAGAGTGCGTATATATACACTGGTCAGGAAAGGATTAAATAAACACATATCTGATGTATGTAAAAGCACAACTTACTGTAGTAATACTATTTGAATAATTTAAAAAATGTGTTTTGCTGGCCCATTAAAAGCTATCTGGAGAAATAGCCTTTTAAAGCAAAATAATGTCCAAAAAACCTTGAAAATTGGAAAAATTGAAACATTGTTTACTAGAAATGTGCACAGATATGTCACATTTGAGGTTGTTTGCTTGGAAAACATGTAACTTGTAACATTTTGCTTGTGAATATGTGTAATACATACAGTACACGTTGTTGTTGTTGTTGTTGTTATTGTTATTATTATTATTACTAGAGATGGAAGGATCGATTGGCTATGTATCGGTATCGGCCGATTTTTAATCAAAATATGTGATCGGCCGATTTTTCTCCAGTTTAGCCGATTAATGTCGTTAAACAAATGAGCCTAATTTCTGTATTTCCAGCTAGCGTTTCATCCTGGAAGAGGGAGACCTCCTTGAACCCCCCTCCAGCCAGATCTCTGCAATTCCTATCTGAACCACTAGATGGAAATAAATACCGTTTCTTTTTTTTGAAGGGACAGACTAAAGCATTGGCCTCGTGAGAACAGGTTATGGCGTTCACCGCATGCGCTCATAGAAAACATCCGTCTGGCAGTGTTTAACCGTATGTGACTCTGTAAAGATCTGTAAAATCAGGATAAAGACATTTAACACTAGTAATCTGATACGGCACTTAAGAGTACACCACGCGGCTGAATACAATGAGTATCAGCAAACAGCAGAGCTAGCACACGCAGCTAGCACAAAACAAATAACCCAGAACACCGTGCAGACCAGATCTGACCGGTACGAACAGTACAGCAGCAACAACAGCCAGAGAGCTAAAGGAACCACAGCCAGAGTGATTGAGTTTATAGAGCTGGATAAGCACGTTTCAACCATGTTTCATGACTTGCTTGCGCTAATAATTGCATGTAGCCTGCTGTGGCATATAGCCCCGCCCTCGATCGGTATCGGCTATCGGATGATCGCGCCGAAAGGTGTTCGGCAATTGGAATCAACCTCAAAAACCCTGATCGGTCCATCTCTACTAATTATATATAAATTCTTACTTTTGTATTTTGGAGCATATTACTACTAAACCCAGCCCATATATACTAATAATATGCTCCGAATCTATGATACAGGTACTTGCGTGTATATAATGCACGTGGGACATATGTACGACAGGGTCCTGACAGGGTATAAAAGCAAACCTGCACGCTGTCTTTCTCAGCCCCCCTCCTTCAGAGCCGCTCCCTGGCAGCGAGAACTAATTGGCACTTCTGCGTTGCCCTGGCCTTGTATCGCCACATGCTGAAAAGCCACTCGGTACAAACCTCCCCCTGCTGACGCTGTCTCATGTCCTCCATATGGGCTGAATTTGGGTAATTTCAGGGCTAAGGCTCTAATGAGAGATTTGACTTTTATAGCGCGCTGGTTGCGGTGTGGAGTATCAGGCTTTATAGGCCTTATCTGGGAGCTTACGCGCTCCGCAGCGTCTGGATGGCATGTTGGCTCCTGGCGGGGGAATACACAGCTTTTTATTTTTACAGTCCAGCGCAGTCGTGACTGCGTTTTTTAGGAGGCTTTGTGGCACAACGGCGGTTTTAGACCTGCCGTACAGACGGCGAGAAGTTTCGGGGGTTCGCGAGGCCGTCGCTCCTGCCAAGATACCAAGACTAAAATCCTGCCAACGGAAACCATGACGTTTGATGAGGCCCACTCGGAGAGCAGTTTTCGCTAAGGGGTGGGCGATGTAATAATACGTTATTGTTATTGTATATACAAATTAGGTCACCATGTTCTTTTCTGAGTATGAAAAAGGTCGGCGCTACGGGAACATTTATGAATTCTAAAAATAAAATTAGACCAATTCCAGAGAGCCTGTAAACAACAACCACCATGGCATAGAAACTACGTTCAACGGCTTCCAAGCTGCTGATTGGTTCTTATTTTGGTAGTAATTTTCAATTGCTTAAACTATATTAATTTGAATGGTTTCTTGGAGGGAAATTCCACCAGATTGATTAAAATTAAAAGTTAAAAAGTCATTTTACCCGGAAAGTCTGGTGTAAGATGCTCCCAATTCTTCACAGTGGTGGTGGTGATAGGAACCAGACGTCCACCTTTCATAAACTTCTTCAAACAAAAGTTATTACTATATAAAATGGTTAATATATATATATATATATAAATATATATGCCTAATTGGAGACATTGTTTTACCATAAACCGTGTTATGAGGAAAAATTGTCCCCAAGAGACATAATATTTCAGATTTTTTTCACTACAGTGGTTTTGATGGTAAATAAAATGGCTATTTTGGTGTCGACTTGAGGACCTCTGATTCCCATCACTACCACTGTAAAGAAATCTGAACCTCTATAATCAACAATTTCACACCAAACCGCTCTGAATGACTGTTTACTTCTTATTGGCTAAAGAATTTTGAAAATTAATTATTTAACTGTAATTAACTTGGCTATTTTTTTACACATGTCTTAATCAGTTGTCCCAATTTGGTTTATTTTATGTATTAATTGTTGCTTATTGTTTAAATTTCATAGTGTTACTTTATTTTAATGATAGTGTTGTCCACCCCTAATTTAAACTGTAATTCACAGCCAGTATATATAGCTGATTGCTGGACCGGTCAGTCGGCACTTCGTGGTGGTTCCTGACAGTTAGACGCCTGTAATGGAGTTAAGTATGTGGTAGCTAATGCAGTCGTAATTTGACTGCTGATTGAAAACAGGTTTTCCCATTAGCGAGCCCAACGGTGGCATTATAAACCATTTACGCCCGGGCTTTACTTTATGGGGCGTCGTCTTTTAACGGAAAGTGGAAACAGACGTTGGCTGAGGAACGGACCACTCTACGGCGATCAGGGCTGTTTTGAATCTCCTCTGTGTTTTAAGCTATTCTTGCGTACGTAATGGTCCTGATGGCTTGCAGCGAGGGGGGTAATTGGAAAAGCCTGCCTGTGAATTGTTTCAGTAAGGATGCGGGAATGGAGCAACAGAGACGGTCCAGAATTACTTTCTTCAGTCGCTCTATTTTTCTTTTCAGGCTTGTCCGAAGGTGCCAGCTGGCCGTTACACTGTGCGAACGTTTTACGATGAACAGACCGGCGGGAAATGGGCCAAACGAACGTATATATTGTATAATCAGTCATAACATTGAAACCATCTTCTTGTATCTACTCACACTGTCTATTATATTAGCTCCACTTACCATACAGGAGCTACACTTACAGACTGTAGTTCATCTGATTCTCTGTATACTTTATTACCCTGTTCTTCAATGATCAGGACCCCCCAAAGGACCACCACAGAGCAGGTATTATTCAGTGATGAAAAGGAGACAAAGCGAGACAACCTCAAATATGTCATATTTGTGCATATTTTAGTGTTTAAATTTTTCACATTTTCAGGGTCTTTGGGACATTTTTATACTTTAAAAGCTATTTTTTTCAGATAGGATGCTTTTAATTGGCCAGCAAAACACATTTTTAAAAATATTTAAATAGTATTATTACAGTTAGTAGTATGTTTTGTATACATCAGATATGTGTTTATTTAATCCTTTCCTGATCAGTGTATATACACACACTCTGGAGCCGCCTTCTAGATGACGTCTTTTTCAAGCACCTCCATGGAGGCACAATGAAAGCCCTTCGTGTAGGGAATGTGCCATGTAAGTGTAGCCATTATTAAAAATCTGATTCTAAGCGCATACAAACAACAAACAGACACACAAAATCATTAAAACAATTAGTGACATTTACAAACCAGGTCAGTTATTACAGCTAGAGACAAAAGCTCTAACACTTGTATGGTTCTGTTATAATAACAGTGCCAATTAGGGCATAATAAGTCTTTTAATAAGCTATTAACTGGCCAGCAAAACACATTTCTTTTAATATTTAAACAGTATTGTTATAGTAAAACTACATAAAAGGATAAAAACTACAACAAAATTGATCGACAATTTAGTCAACGAATAAAAACGAGACGAAAATGTTTGGCAGGGACGACATCCAATCAGAACTGATAAAGTTTTGTAAAAGACTGGGACGAGTAGATTAGTTAACCACAGCACATGTAATTTAATTAGATTGACAGCACTGTACCAATTATTAAATAAATAAGAGATAAATAAAAAGGTGATAAAAGGATTAAATAACAGTTTTCTCTTATTCACTGTGCAGTTACGGAAGAGCTCAGATGTTGGTTGTTAAATCTGTTTGTGTGTGTTTTGGTCTTTCAAACATGAATAATATTTCATAACTGGTTAATAAATGTTTAATCTTGTGTGAGTATATATAAAGAAGTAAATAATTGAAGGAAATTGAAGAAAAAGCATTTAAATTTTACACCCTTTATATTTTATTCAACTGTAGATTTAGTCTAGACTATATTCTTATGATAATTAGTCGACTAAAACTAGACTAAAACTAAAAACAATTCAGATGACTTAATTATGACTAAAACTTAATGACCTTTTAGTCAAAAGACTACGACGAAGACTAAATCAAAATTTGAAGTCAAAATCAACACTTGTATTATTAGGGTGGTGGGTCAATCTCAGCACTGCATTGACACTGATGTGGTGGAGGTGTGTTAGTGTGCGTTGCGCTGGTATGAGTAGATCAGATACAGCAGTGCTGCAGTGCTTAAACACTGTGTCCGCTTACTGTCCACTCTTTAGACACGCCTACCTTGTTGGTCCACCGTGTAGATGCAATCTCTCGCATCTGTTACTCCACAGTTTGTGCTCCTCTAGTTCTCGTCAGTTGGCTGGATAGTTTTGGTTGGTGGACGATTCTCAGTCCAGCAGTGACAGTGAGGGGTTTAAACACTGCAGCAGCAGCAGCACTGCTCTGTCTGATCCACTCACACCAGCCCAACACACACTACTAACACACCACCACCATGTTAGTGTCACTGCAGTGCTGAGAATGACCCACCTCCCTAATAGTACCTGCTCTGTGGTGGCCCTGAGGGGCTCCTGACTGTTATAGAACAGGGTGAAATGGAATAAACAGTGTATGCAGTGAAACAGATGGACTACAGTCTGTAAGTGGAGCTCCTATATGGTGAGTGGAGCTGATACAAGGAGATGGTTTTAATGTTCTGGCTGATCAGTGTAAGCACAAAAACGAAAGAAAAGTGTAAATCGAAGTGACAAGAAGTCATAATTTTTGTTTGTGGTGCTCAAAATTTGTGTTTTATGAGAAAAAAAAAAAAGCCTCATAAAATCTTCACTGCTTTGGTTCCCAGAAACACATTCCACGCACAGATTCATCGAGAGCTCTGCTGAAGCAGCTGCACCAGTATTTAATTTATTATTTATTTTTTTATATGTTGCTGATAATGTTAATGCGTGTTTTCTCTGAAAGAAAGCTGAAGGCTGGAGTTTTCCGTCAGCAGAAGGAAAGCCGTCGGCCGAAAGCGGCTCCACAATGTAGGCCTGGCTGCAGTCTGTACAGCCTTTCAACAGCGTATGCACGGTCAGATCTCAGCCAACAAAGGACACAATTCAGCTGTTTAAAGCACTCAGGAACCGTGGCATGGGAAGGGTCACGTGCAGAAGGCCTCGCTGGCTCTCAGGCTGAGGCGCGGAGGTAATATTAGAATACACTGCTTCATCTGCTGCTGGAATCATCGTAAATACCGAGTCACCAACCTGAAAGCTCCGCACGAACCCGAGCTGCTTACGCGCCTCGAACGTGTTCAGTGTTACGCAGTTCTTCATGTTTCCAAACTTGCTTTTAATAGCCGCCGGTCGACTTCTCAGAGCTCCGCCCACAGTTGTGTTCTTTTGTTGCTGTCGCACTTGTTACACAATCGCCTAATCACAAGTATTAGTGACGATCACAATTATTTAAGATGGCTGTAGTGGTTTTTACAGTCGGGAAATTTCCTAGTCGTGTTGTGCTGCAGTAAACTGAACACTGGGTTTGAAATACTGTTTTAAATAAATGTAACTAATACAGCAGTAAATACACCCACTGAACCATCATGGGTTAGGGTTTGGGGTTTGAGTTAGGGTTTAGGGTTTGGATTAGGGCTAGGTTTGTGATTTTGGGTTAGGGGTTTGGTTTAGGTTAAGGTTTAGGGTTAGCGGTTAGGGTTTAGGGTTAGGTTTAGGGTTAGCGTTTAGGGTTAGGGCTTTGGTTTAGAGTTAGGGATTAGGGTTAGCGTTAGGGTTTGCGGTTAAGATTAGGGGTTAGGTTTAGGGTTGGAGTTAGGGTTTAGCATTAGGGTTAGGGGTTAGGGTTTAGGGTTAGGGCTTTGGTTCAGAGTTAGGGATTAGGGTTGGCGTTAGGGTTTGGGGTTAAGATTAGCGGTTAGGTTTAGGGTTAGGGTTTAGCGTTAGGGGTTAGGGTTTAGGGTTGGCGTTAGGGTTTAGCGTTAGGGTTTAGGGTTAGGACTTGGGTTTAGAGTTAGGGATTAGGGTTGGCGTTAGGGTTTGCGGTTAAGATTAGCGGTTAGGTTTAGGGTTTAGCGTTAGGGGTTAGGGTTTAGGGTTAGGGCTTTGGTTCAGAGTTGGTTTAGAGTTGGGGATTAGGTTTAGCGTTATAAAAACAGAAAAAGTTCAAACTGGTGTTCTAACGTGTTTGTAGGGCTGGTTTATTTGAGTAAGGTATTTGTTAGCCATGTTTTTAATGTGTTATGTATGTATGTTCGCTAAACGAGTTTTTTCTGTCTTATATTTTCATTTTCCGGGAATCCAAATCTGAGTGTTCCTTCAGATTAAGTTGATCTTGTTAGTCTTGTTCTTTGAACCTTCTTAAAGTCTAATTAATGGCTAGTATATTTTATATTTCACCATATTTCTCTCCTCAAACTGTGTAAACTGGGCAGTGCTGATCTTGGGTCATGCTTCTGTAAACATTTTCTGACCAATCACTAGGCTGATGTCTCTGGCCCCGCCCACAAAAACCAGTTTCAGAGTCAGAGAAACTTAGCAAGCTAAAGGCATCCTGTCTGTAGCTACCTGTTGCTGGTTTATTCGTTTATACCTGCTCCGCCATTGTTCCTTTGTCCATTTGTTTGTCCCCCTGAATGCCTGTTAGTCTGTGTCTCTTTTTGTCCAGTTAGCATCACATAAAAGCTGGATAATGATGTTAATTCTCTATGAGAGGTTTGGAGCAGGCTAGGAATGTTGGACAGAGCTCTGTCAATCAAGCTGGCCATAAGCCACGCTCACCTAGTTTTTAGATCAGTCTGATTAGCTGTGTTTTATCATGTTTATGTCTTTTTATTCAGGCTTTGCTGGTCATTTAATATAAAATATCATATAAACAAGCTTAAAATATTACTCTCTGTTCTCTGTGACTTTGAAATCATTAATTGCTGTTATTTCTATGAACCAATGGATTGCAATTCAAGCTCGAGGTGGCCGATATATACACACATGTCACAGCATTAATGTTTTCAGACTTCTGATCAGTTGGAAAAAGCCTGCATTTCAAAAAAACACTATTGGACACATTTACAGGTACAGACACAATGCATAAATCATATTGTTCATTGTTTAATGGGCCCAGTTGGCAGTTTTTTCTCATTTTGAATCAGTTGCTAATTTGAATAGCATGAATCAAACAGAGTGCTGCAGTAAAAGTCAGAGGCGACTGGCTATTCAGCACAATCAGTCATGCATAATGGTACGACATTGTGGTTCAGTTGCATTCAAATACGGTGCGAGTGCACTTACTCGGCAAAACAGAGCTGCCAGAATAAAAAACGATAAATTGGCCAATTCCAATCTTGGCTGATTCCATTTGGTTCCAGCCTCCCTGGTAATTCCTCACAACAACAGTAAATATCATATCGCTCATCTAAGCAGCTTTCATATGCGGATGATCAATTGCCGTCTTTGTACTGTTTCCTGTGTGCGTCCTGACCAATCACGGCTCCAGATGAGCTTCTGTGGTCTTCGTGCAATCAGCCATAACATTAAAACCACCTCCTTGTATCTACACACGTTGTCTTTTTTTTATCAGCTCCACTTATGATAGGTCTATAGAAGCTTCAGCATTCAACAGTTTCAGACTGGAGTCCATCTGATTCGCTGCATACATTGTTTATCCCCTTTTAGCCTGCTCTTTAATGGACGGGACCTCCCACAGGACCACCAAAGAGCAGGTACTTTTAGGGAGGCGGATCATTCTCAGCACTGCATCGACACGGACATGGTGGTGGTGTGTGTTGGGCTGGTATGAGTGGATCAGACACAGCAGTGTGTTTAAAAAAAACCCTCAAAACTCTACCGAGGTCACGATTCAATATATCACAGTATATTGCGATACTGCAAGCAAGGTGATATACTGTGATTTTTCGAATCCTACTATTAAAACACCCTTACAATAGCATTGCGCCCTTGTGCTGCTTGTTAATGTTGGAGTGGAGCTAAAAATGGATTAGAACGCTGCCATCTAGTGGTCAGAGGTTTAAACACAACACATAATGATTCACTGTCTGCCAGGAATCTGTGTATCAACACTGTGTTTTTGAGAATCGATACAGTATCACCAAACATAATATCCCGATATTCGATATTTAGATATTTTCTTACACCCCTACTAATAGAATGGACAGTGAGTGGACACAGTGTTTAAAAACTTCTGCAGCACTGCTGTGTCTGATCCACTCGTACCAGCACAACATACACTACCATACCACCATGCCAGTGTCACTGCAGTGCTAAGAATGACCCACCACCCAAATAATACCTGCTCTGTGGTGGTCCCCTGGGGGTCCTGAACATTGAAGAACTGTGTATACAGAGAATTAGATGGACTACAGTCTGTAAATGTAGCTCCTATATGGTAAGTGGAGCTGATACAATGGACATTAATGGTTTTAATGTTATGGCTGATTCTATAGATGATTCATTAACCAGTATAGTGCATGAGGCTCCAGTATCACACAGGCTTTGCGCTGAAGGCTCATATGAAGGTGACGTCTCATCTCGGCACATAAACAGGGCCCACTGTCTGTATCGATGCTTTCTGTGCTACTCCTCTCTCAGTCCTTATCCTCAATAATCCAATAAAATCAAGCAGCCTCCTGTCGTATTAACATGCAGGCGGGCTTGTGAGCCGTCACTCAGGAAGACGAATGGGGAGGACGTCTCCACACAAGCGCGCACACACAAGTGCACACACACACACACACACACACTCCTTTATTGTTCCTTTACTGCATTACAGACTTAATTTTAAACAAATAACAAACAGTCATGGACTTCACTGCAGGTCCTTATTATTTTTTAAGGCAGCTGGCACAGTAATGCTCTTCACCGAGGGCCAAATTATGCTCAGCAATTAACAAGCAACTGCGCAAGATGAGAAAAGTTCCAGGCAGTAATAAGGAAATGAGGAAAGAAGATAGAACATGTGAAAAACAATAAGTGAGGCAAAAAAATACAGCAGCTTGTGTGGCAACTTGTTGGTACACATTTGTACTAACTTGGAGCGGGGCTCCTAGCAGTACTCTAGCAATAGCTTCCAAACCACTAACAGCCGTGGTTCCATAGTACCCACCTGGAATGCCCCAGCAGCCACTTAAGATTAGGGGCGTAAGAAAATATCTAAATATCGGGATATTATATTTGTTGATACTGTATTGATTCTTAAAAACACAGTATCGATACACAGATTTCTGGCAGACAGTGAATCATTGGGTGTTGTGTTTAAACCTCTGACCACTAGATGGCAGTGTTGTAATCCATTTTCAGCTCCACTCCAACATTAACAAGCAGCACAAGGGTGCAGTGCTATTGTAAGGATGACAAACCTGTTCATATAGTTGTGTGTTTTAATAGTAGGATTTGAAAAATCTCTATATATATTACTTTGCTTGCAGTATCACAGTATATCACGATATATTGAATTGTGACCACTGTATTGTATCACCAGGTTCTTGCCAATACACAACCCTACTTAATATACTGTATGAATGATGTTCATGTAGAAGTCAGTTCATTATACATTATTAAGTAATGTTTAAAGTTATCCCAGCTGATAGATGTATGTGATTATATTATCATCATGGAAGATACAGGGTACTAGATTGGAGCCGGTACATACTGCTCGAGCGGTAGACTAGTAGACCATTTGGACGGACGGACGGACGGACGGACGGATGGATGGATGGACTGTAAAATGGGTCTGTGTTTTTGTTTGAATCCGTACTCAGACGGTGTTGAGTTGTGGCTCAGAGAAGACAAATCAGAATGAACTAAGTGTTCAGATATGCTAGCTGTGCTCGCCTACTGAGTAGTGGGAAAGTGGGCCATTTTGGGCGTACACTCATAGTCTACACACCCTGTAATGCTCACATGTGGTACTTAACTGGCTTCATGACTGGCTTCATGGCTTAATTGGATCATGATTTTGTTTATGGTGGTAGTTCTGTAGATGGGTTATCACCCAAGCTTAATTTGTACCTTTGTGAAAATTCCAATAGAAAAATTGTGAAAGGTTTGTCTGTCTGACGCTGACATGTACCTAAATGTCCCCGAGCCGTTATCACCAAAGTTCAACCATATGTGACTATGCAGGAGTGCACTTCTACCAATTTTCTTTTTTTGAAATATTTGGGATTATTCAGTAGTTGAGATGTAGACAATCATTTAGATTTAGTGGTTTGGTGTAAATTGATTAATTATAGCGACACTTTTTAAAAAATTTTGGTAAATGGAAACCAGGAGTCAAAGTATAAAATCAAAATTATTGTTCTATGTAGAGGATAAAATCTGTTTACTGGGGTGCTTAGGGGAACCAGGGGTCTCCATGTCTACAGCATAAATGTAGACATTTTTTTTACTATCCAAAACCATAAGTGAAGCTATACGTGTGTGTAAAAATGAAAGAGTCTGTGAAATTCCTCTTCAAAATATGACAAATCTGTTAGAATACTGTTCTGATTGTAACTTTGGCTTGTCATTGTGTTCTACAGTGTCACACAAGCATGAACTGGATCTACTGTTTCTCCAGTATTCTGTTCTGTCAGATTTGTAGTACACCAGTGTAGGGCAGTGATGACTAGTGGTCAGCAGTGATGGCCCTGCTACAGTAACGAAATGGAGGTTGGTTTGCAGGTTTTTGTGACATCATTACTTTTTCACAAGTGCCTATAGAAACCTATAAAAAGAGATGAAGACACACCGAACAGCTCAAAACAGCAGCTGCCTGAATTTTGAGTTTTCCCTGAACATTCGCTTCAACAGCAGTGCAAAGCAAACCAGAGGATCTTTCACCATGTTCACATGATCCCGAGTGAAATACCTCCTTGTTGTAATACTTGATCTCGGCTGTTACAGCTGATCCAGCTATTTGTGTAAGTTCTAACGCTTATAGTATTTTTATACTGGAGGTCGTGTGAGGGGGTTCAGTGTCTTGGCTCATCTGAGCATGTGCATAAATCTTGTTCTCTCCATTTTTTTTTTTGTGCGATGGTCCTTCATGCAGGAGATAATCGCTCATTGCTGTTCTCAAGGCCTTCATCTTCTACTACTCAGATATGTGACTCGACCTTGCTTTTATGCGCTTTTGTCTGTTTGCCAAATGAAATATAATGCTTACTCAGCTTATCGCTCAGTGCTCAGGCCAGCTGGGGTGTGCAGTAGATGAAGTGTGTATGTCTTACCTGCTGGACAGGGCTGGGTACCTGCTCTCAGACACCGTCTAGGAAAATGTTCCTGAACTGAATCCATACAGGAGCAGTTAACAGGGACTTGCATGTCCGATATCTGATTCTAGCATCAGCATTTTATGGGTTAAATATGGCTCAAAGTTCTCAAGTGGAACCTGCAATGTTCCTAGAGCGTTACGTCTCTGTTAATGTATTACCCCACATTGTAGCGTTAGCTGGTGCTTAACGCCAAGAACTTTCTAGAATATTACATCTCTGTTAACATGTTACCTCAGATTTTAACACGAGCTCATGCTAAAGACTGAGAACTTTCTAGAACATTACATCTCTGTTAATGTATAACCTCAGATGTTAGTGTTAGCTGGTGCTTAACGCCAAAAAGCTTTCTAGAACAGCTTTGTTAATGTATTACCTCAGATATCAGCGTTAGCTAGTGCTAAATGCCAAGAACTTTCTAGAACATTATATTTCTGTTATTGTATTACCTTAGCTGTTAGCATTAGCTAGTGCTAAACTCTGAGAACATTCTAGAACACTACATTTCTCTCAATGTATAACCTTAGATGTTAGTGTTAGCTAGTGCTTAACACCAAGAGCTTTCTAGAACAGCTCTCTTAATGTATTACCTTAGATATCAGCGTTAGCTAGTGCTAAACACCAAGAACTTTCTAGAACATTATATTTCAGTTATTATATCACCTTAGCTGTTAGCTTTAGTTAGTGCTAAACTCTGAGAACTTTCTAGAACATTACATTTCTCTTAATATAGACCCTGGAATGTTAGTGTTATCTAGTGCTAAAAACCAAGAACTTTCTAGAATGGTGCTGTTAACTTAGTACCTCAGATGTCAGTGTTAGCTAGTGCTAAACACCAAAAACTTTCTAGAACATTATATTTCTGTTATTATATCACCTCAGCTGTTAGCATTAGCTAGTGCTAAACACTGAGAACTTTCTAGAACATTACATTTCTCTTAATTTAGACCCTGGAATGTTTGTGTTATCTAGTGCTAAACACCAAGAACTTTCTAGAACATAACATCTCTGTGAATGTTACCACAGATGTTAGCGTTAGCTAGTGCTTAATGGCAAGAACTTTCTAGAACATTATATTTCTGTTATTATATCACCTCAGCTGTTAGCATTAACTAGTGCTATATGCCGAAGTCTTTCTAAAACAGTACATTTCTCTTAATGTTACCTCAGCTGGTAGCGCTAGCTAGTGCTTAATGGCAAGAACTTTCTAGAACCTTACATCTCTGTTAATATGTTGCCTCAGTGTTTACTACTGGGAAAGGGCCACAGAGCCTAATTATCTTTTTTAAATAACTTACAAAACCCTGTTCTGCAGTGTTGGCACAGACAGTATCTGTTGACCCCCCTTTGAAATGTACTGACCCAAGCTGGACAAGCAGAAAACACAGTCCCACAATTGTTAGCAACTCCACAAACTGAAACGTGTGAGCACAAGCTCTAAAAAAGTGTGTTCTTTCTTATGCATCCGATTTAACTTTTTAATCTTTAGACGTGGACACAGCAGTGGTGCTATTGGTCTACAATACAAATTTGCATCCCAAAGGCCATCATAGGGCTTTGTTTCTGCTCCAGAAATCTACGAGCTGAATTGTATTCGCAATTACACTGAAACTATTTCAGTTGTGATTTTACTCTCAAAGCTCTACTGTGAGAGCCACACTGGGATAGCATTGCATGTTGGGTCTATACTGATGTCCGTTATACTGATTTGGACACCATGTATTTCTATGTGAGGGTGGTTATTCTGCCTCTGGGCAGTGATCCCTCCGGGGCACACACTTAAATCATATGTAATCCCAGTAGAAATGGACGCAATACTGCAAAATCTGTTTGTGGGGGCGTTTGGAGGTGAGTCTGGAACTGAACTATATGATGCAACACAGGCCAAACGTCCTCATTAGAAGCAGCTGCTGTATTTACTGTACACATACACTGCCCACACCTGCTGTGTTCAGTGAACACCTGCAGGTGTAGTCAGGTTTGGATAGCCCTGTCATTTATGATGACCAGTGAATAACAAAATATCAGCTTTCTTAAGAAGCCCATAGCATGAAAATTGAATTTTCGATACTTATTTAAAAAAAAATAAGGGTTTGATTTAGTATGTAATAAAGATACTCTGGATTAATTCTAAATAGTAATAGTTTTTATAATTATAAAAAATGAGCTATGATTGTTTGGGGTGCATGCAGGGATTGTAAATAGATAATATCTAAAAAAATAATAGTAATAAATTGAGATGTGTTGTTTTAGACTACATTCTCAATGTTCTGCATTAGAAAAAAAAACAAGCCAATACATTATAACCCGCATAAACAGTCAGATGGCCGCGTCTGCTTTTGAAATCGGTGGGAATGAAAAGAAAAGAGAGCCGAGTCCAGTTTAGAATTCAAAGGTCACCGCTGGTCACATGCACCTGGACTTCTAATTGATGTGCGCTGCATGAGTTCACCCAGAAATGCCCCGCTTTGCACTTTCCTGTGCGGTAGAGAATCACCACTCTGCATGGCGGAATATTCCGCTTTCATTCCGCCCGAACGCAGAGAGAAAAGAGGCGTCTTTCTCTCCGTCTGTGGGCCGTTACAGAAAATAAAAGTGTTTAACAGCCGCTGAACTTTGACAGCGTTCTCACAGATGCAGCTTTCTTGCACTTAAGCCTCCGTAGACGGCTCTGAACTCAAACAGCTTCGTGTTTTTGGCCGACTGTTGCTGCTGGCAGGTTGGGAGACGGTGGCACATTCCGGGCAGCAGCCCTGAGCACAGGATGGAGCCGGTGCCATGAGATTTGGAGGAAATGCGGTGCATGGTGATGTGAAAGTGCAGCGCTGGCGCTCAGACCGCTCGCTGCTGCGTTACAGCGAGAAAACTGGCACGAGCCCTGGCGAACAGGAGAGATACTGAGATACGGAGGAGGGGCGTTCGCAGTACAATCCGCAGCCTGTTGACTCCTCGCGTCCGTTAGTTGCATTAGTGCCAGCGCTAAACGCACGAAGGGAAATTTGGACCATCAACATGTTTCGACCAATCGGGGGAAGTGCACATCCAAAGTGCTTCAATTAAAAACAGCTTGCGTTGAAGCTCTATGGAGTTAATGTTGGTTACATTAACTAATATAGCTAATTTTGCACATGACACTGGACACATCCTCTCCAGCAGCTCTACACTGCGTACCAAGTGCATGGGTGTGGCACAATACTAAACTGTTGACCAACAGGAAGAGTAGGTGAACGCCCCCTTTTTTAAAAAAATCAGTTAGTAAAAAAGAAAGCAAAACAAATTACTCTTTGTCCCAAGGTGATCAACAATGAGTAGAAGTATTTTTGAATAATGAAATTAATTTAAATTCTCATTATTTGTCTTTGCAACATACTTTGGAGACCACGATGGCTGAAGCTCTTGTCAAACATATTATATAACAACTGCTGCTGCCCCTTTCTGGCAAGAAACCACTTTGGGCAGCAAACGAAAGAAGTGATAGAAGTAAAAGAAGAGCAAGGGTTAACCTACAACTGAAGACACTCTTGGAAAGTTAAGGGGTGAAGTTTGGTGTTGAACTCCAACATTTCCAACATTTATTTGTATTTGTAACACATTTTGGAGACTTGGAACATTTTACTTTTATTAATGATTGGTTTATTTAAAGCTAATGGCACAAGTCTTAGACCCCATAAAGCTCAGATCTGAAATATCAGATCAGAAGTTGGTGTAATGCCATCTGGTGCTTCCCCAGATGTAGTCAATCAGATAGAGTTTGGGTTGTGTTTTTTGTAGTGTAGCACTAGAGCAATGAAGCTAATGTTTATAACAGATAATGGGAGCTTATACACTTAAAAATGTAAAAAATTAACAATAAATACTGATTATATGTAGACTTGAGCAATGGTTATATATTTTGATGTCCAAAAAAAAAACAAGTAGCTCCAAAATAAATGTAGAAGAGAGATTGAAAACTTTTTTAAAACTTCCTTCCTATTGTCCAATTTCCGTGAAATTGGTAATATAAAGAACAGCTACTGAGTTAAAAATTGTAGAAAGATATAAATCACCATAAATTTGTATACTTTTGTTTAAGACAGTGATGGTGTATTTATTTCAGTAGGTAAATGCCATTCATTTCAAGTTTGATATGTTTTCTTGGTGACAAGGAAAACAACCTATACCAAAATATAATCTCAATAAAAATAAACTCAGTATAGTATCGTACAATACTTAAGTGTCAGGTATGAAGGGAAAACGTAGTATCGGTGCATCCCTACTGAAAGCTGATTATTTTTCACTCCATCGCTGCTCTGCAACAGAGCTAATTGCTGTTTGGGTTAGTCTAACGCTCTTTTCCCTGCAAAGGTCTCTTATCTGTATGCCAGCCTCACTGACTGTTGGTTTTGCAGTGTCAATGAAAAAAGGAACTGCTGCCCTTGGGCTGGACCTTTCTATAAAGACGCTCCTTATTAGCGTCAGGGTCTTACCTTGCAGTACGAGTTGGCAGAAAAAAAAATGTTTTACTCAGAGTTTCAGCTTGAATCTCAGGCTGCAGTGCTTGGAATAGTTTTATTATATATCAAGATTTATTACCAGGAACAGTTCCATTAAATAAGTGCTACTAGTCATACAGGACAGTCAGTAGCCACCAACTGGCTTTATACAAATGCAGCCATGCTAAATGCTGGCTGTTAGCTTCCATTTGTTTGGTAGAGCTGTTCATTTTAGACTGCTGAGGCCTCTTCTTGGCAAGAAACCACGTTGGGCAGCAAACAAAAGAAGTCATAGAAGCAGAACAAGAATTAACGTTGAGGTTGCTTTCCACCATTGGAGATGCTCTTGGCATGTAAAGAGATGAAGTTTGATGCTGAACTCCCAACATTTCTTCTAGACTGGTAAGTAAACAGCTGCTAATTCTAACATTGAAGAGGAGGGACTGTGTGTTTCTTACCATAGGGGGGTTGGCGCCACAACCTTCTTGGTTGAAGTATGATTCTGATAGGTTTCATCATCCTGCTTATTTAATGTTACAGCTATAGGAATGGTGTTTAATTCTGAGAAATTGGAATAATGAATTATGATTGGTTATGTTATATATAAAAAACACTCAAAAACTAAAAAAAAACGAGAAAGGCAGGATACGGGCCCTTTTAAAGAGAAGAACCCACATAAATCTCTAGCAGCGCTCGTTCATCTGGTAGATAGTAAAGCAGTATGTCAACATATTCTTAGAAATTGCATTACCGTAGCTTAGAACAGCAAAAAAGAGGTGAAATTTTGCACCTCAAGGACTTTGTTTCTCATGGGCTTCTTACAACATCTGAAAAGAAAAGGAAAAATTGTGGGGGAAAAAAATCTTCAGAGGGCTCCTCTGGAGCCCTTCTCACTGGCGCAATCAGTAAAATACAACAGCTCTCTGTCTCATTTGGCTAAAACACAATTATTTACCGTTCCCACCAGATTATTCTTCCCAGCTCTGTTTATGAATTCTTTTTGGAGTCAGTGATATGAGCCGGAGGCTCCAGTATGTATAATACGTTTCTCCTGCTCAGCTTTTGTTTGCCGTTTTCTTAGTAATTAATTACTCTTAAAATTAAAGTTCTCCCAGTGGGCCGGTAACGGCTCCTTGGCGAAGTCTGTGAATGAGACGTAACCCGCTGGTCAAAACCTCCACGAGCTGAGTAATTGGAAATGACAAAGCTTTTTAGGCTGCCTCTCGATATATTGATGCAGTGAGGAATAAGACCTGGAGCCGACTTTACCTTTAACTACCAACGGCCGAATTGTGACTGACAAGCCAATAATCTGGCAGGCACAGTTAGATAGCGAGCTGATTAGCATATAGAAAGGCCTGTCCCAATTATTACATAATCGCCGGATCGCAGTTGTTTAATCAGACTACAATCATTTTCCGTAGTTTCAATCATATTGTATCAAACCAAGCACTCTATAAGGACATCGGCTTAAGCTCGATAAATATAATTAAGTGATTTTATTTCTGTCAGAGTTCGACCAGAGGCCTCTTAGGAAAGCCTGTTCAGCCGGTGGTCATCTTTGTGATGCTACCGGGCAGTTATATACAGCTGTACAAGACCAGCATGGGTTTGTCACGATCATGAGATTCCCTTTAAACACACTTACGTTGTCACAATGTTGGACTATAATTTCTCACAACATCAACGGTGTGGCAATGTAGTCAGTATGTTGTTACAAGCTTCTAGAATTCTTTATATATTTCATTATATCTCAATGGAACTACATGGAATGTTGCTAAGTTACCAACAGGTAGTCATAATACCGCATAATACGTTACCTAATAGAGACGTTGTGACAACGTAAAAAATCACTACCTTCAGACAATGTGGTAGCTATGTTGTTCAGAAAAGGTGAACAATGTTGGGTGTTTGCTGGGTTTTAGCTGCTAATGAAGTGTTATTTTTTATTTATTTATTTATTTTTGTTTTAATTTATTTAATTTTGACTGTGTTTATTTTAAGCGGCAGAGCTTTTCTTGTCTTTATGATATACAGGCTTTACGGCGCAGTTAACTCACAGACCAATCGTGTGGGCTGTAAGATCACCAAAGGCCAATCAGATCTGGGCACATCGGAGCGTGCGGCATGTGCACGCAGGCGAGGAGAAGCTGCAACCGGAGACTAAAGCGAGTCAGAAAGAATAACGAGCTCTAAAAACAGAAAAGTGAAGAGAGAAAACTGAGTGTTTAACAGGAACGGTTCTGGAATGGACCTGCTCGTCTAGTTTTGGAGAACACCGCTCTGTAAAACCAACATGTCAATCTGTGAAGCTGAGTTAACAAGAAGACACACATTTTATTTACTTTCTCTATAAATAAACACTTTAAGATGCACTTCTTAAAAAAAACAAAAACTTTTTTTTCTGTTTTTGTTGAAGTGAGGAAAACACATTTATATGGAACTTTATAAATTATTCATTCAGTTCAGCATTTAAACAGTAAATATACTGAAATATACTGAACGGTATGTGTGATGTGTTGGTGTTTCAGTAGCTGATGGTATGAGATGTTGATACTAGACTACTTCAGTAAACAGGATACACCACTGAATCATAACACACGTTAGAAATGATGATGGTCCGGATCTTGGTCTGAGGAAATCTCCTCTAACTGGACCTTACTGAACTCTAATTAAACACCCCTGCACTACACCATTGTAGCTACACAGCTAACACACCAACATTACTCAACACACATCAGGATAACAAACAAAGAAAGCTAAAACCGAATAAGCCAGAAAAACAAAAGACATTTATGGAAACACGTATGATAATGGTGACCGGATAACAATTCATATAGCACAGTGTTTAAGCTCTTGCTTTATAAGCTTTATAGCTAATTTGAATTGTTCCTGGTGAAGATACCATCTCTATCGGTAGCACACGACCTGCAAGTGCGCCAGAATGTAAACTGTAATGATATTTTCACGTGTCAGACATTCTTTTTTTCTAAATTAAGAAATTAGAGTTTCTTTCTTGGAAGCTTTAGCTGTTAGCATGTAGCTAGCAGCTAGAGAATGTGAAGTATTGGTTAGAACTTAAAAGAAAGCAGCTCTTCAAATGTCTTTTTCTGGCTGTACACATGTTTCTGGGTAATATGTAGACATTCTTGTGATGAGTTGAGTTTCTTAGTGTTTATCAATGATCTTAGAATCAGGAAAGAAATGTTATTGTGACATGCTAATAACCAGTACTGAGTAATTACTGTGAAGCTAATGGCTAAAACACTGCTGCTTTCATATAATACACCACAGCTTTTATATGTAAACTGATTTAAATAATAAATCAATTTAAATAACTTGGACTGAGTACAGGAAATGTGTATTTTGACATTACTTTATTAAATTGTTTTATTCTGTAACTTAGACTTTTGTTACAACAGTATGCCAACATTGGTGCTCCAGCAAAGCTAGACTTGTCTAGTCTTAAGTATTGAAGAACATCATAACTGTGAAGTAGACAAATGAACAATAATACAGTGTTTCAGTAGATGTTTTAACTTATGATATTCATTCAATTCATTCAATCTTTCATATTTAACAAATGCTTCTTAACCAGTGGTAGGTGAATGTAATGTTGAGTTTCACCATATTGGAGATTTCTCTACCACGCTGTCCACAAGATGGCAATGGAAAGAAAGAGCGCCACAGTGTGGATAAAGACAGAAACGCAAAGTGATAAGCTGTTAGTGTAACAATCGCGTATGTTTTTTTTTTTGGCAAAATAACAAAACAAACGCGAGTTGCCGCCTTTCATTAGGAAACCCTGCTCAGCATTCTCAGCACGCTGCGGAAATTGCTGCGCTAAAATTTCTCTGAGTACATTTGCTGAGTGCATTTATGCTGCAGCTCTTTCCGCCGTCATATTGCAGACGCCAGTATTGTGTAACAATTAAAGAATTATATATTATATATTATAAAGCCTTGAGCCAGGAGGCGAGGCGTTTGTGTGCAGTGCACTAGTGATGAAAACCTCAGCAAACAAACAGCCTAAAAGCCTAAAAGGCTTATGATTCATGATCCTGGGCTGTGTGCGCAGAGGAATAGGCATTAGTGCTGAGATCGCTTCCACCACTAAGATGTTTCTCAGCACACAGTTAGCGGCTTGTTTGGACCACAGTCGAGACTTGATGGATCGTTGAACTGTTAACATTCGGGCTTGTTTCTGTTCTTGCCAGGCCTGTGATATGATTGTACTGTCTGATTGGCTGATTGACTTTCCCTTTAAAGGGGTTTGTCAATGCACAGTTGAAAGTGAAGGCAATAGTTTTATCCATAAACCTGATTTGCACCATTTTTCTTAGCCTAAATGTTGTCAGGCAGCCAAGATACGTTTGTTTTTTGAGATTTGAAGGCAATTCTTTATGGCTGATCCTTGTTTTGCTTTGTGAACTAGATGACCACATGAAGCTAACACACCAACTGATTTTCGATATACCTTAACATGAATGCAACAAACAAAAATCTAAATATAACTTTAAATCTGAAAATGATATCATGGAATGAAGTGTTTCTAAATTGTTAAACTGAAATCAGCCGCCTAGTTGACTTTTAACTAATGTCATTTTTGGGCTTCTGAGCTTCGGCAGTAATCGACAGTCAAATTTTCGAATCTTTGCCCCCGGGGGGGTGGAGGCGGGGGGCAGACGCTCTGACGCTCTTGCTGAAAGCACATCCGAGGCTTCATCGGCTGTAAACTCTAAATCTCCTGTCTAGCTGCTTTCCTTGCAAATGACTGCTGCACTCACATTGTTGCTTTGCCTCATCTGCCAGCCTGGCTTGCACGGCTACTGGACAATAGCTTGGTGCATAGCAGTGCAAGCACAGGCTACCCAGCGTCTCACGGGGGTGGTCTGACTTGAGGTACGAAAAGCAGCAGTGAAAAGTCACTTAGTTACTTTAAAGAGAACAAATGTTTGTCAGGCTGGTTAAGGTTTATTCGTACAAGGATGTTTTTGTGTATTTTAAGAGCCTGCGTACGGGTGGAGTGGTGGGATTTCCAGAGTAGAGCACAGTAGGGCTGTGATTTTAGCTTCCATGATTTTAGCTAACATCATATGGGCAATAACCTTGAGTCATCCAGGTTTTTCCCGCTTGAAATGTAACAGTATTTAGCAGTTTGCTTTTATTGATAATTTGCATTAAACAAAGCAAAAAAAACCCTGAATCCTAAAATTAAAAACCGAATACCTACACAACAAGTCAATGTCAGAATAGTTGAAGAGCCAGCCCCAAAAATTATGCTGGAAAAACAAGATCTTGGAAAGTAAAAGTGAAATCTTAAATGTTGTTGATATATTTGTTATAAGAATATTTATATGATTTTTCAGCTCATTTCTACATGTTTTCTGATTGTTTTAAGGAAATTAATTTAACTTATTTCAACTGTCTTAATAATCTTAAAACATGTTAAATCATCTGCTAATTATTTAAAGAATGTTTAAATCATTTGAAAGCACTCTTCTGTTAGATTTTTCTTGTATTTTCGCTTATGTTTAGGTGAGGTTGTGTATCTGAGGCCGTTTTCACACCAGCACTATGTAGTCCGGTTAAAACAGACTCTGGTTCGTTTGGTGCGGTTCGTTTTGGCAGGTGTGTAAACAGTAATCGCACTCGAGTGCGGACCAAAACAACCGCACCGAGACCCTCGAGAGGAGGTGGTCTCGGTCTGGTTCCAAACGAACTCCGGAGTGGTTTGTTTGTGGTGAGAACATGATCCGACCTTGATCCCACCCAAGTATTAGGTGTACTCCACAAGTTTGATCTAAACAGCTCTTGTAGCCAGGTGTGCTTTGCATTATGGGATGCGGCAGATGGCGTAAACAGAGAACTGGAGAACTGTAGCAGCTAACAGGAAGAGGACAATGAACTCTTGGACTAGCAACAAGGTACGCTGTCTACTCGATATTTTTGAAGTGAATTCGGAGTCAGAGAGATAGCTCTGACCAATCAGAGGAGACGACGTGCTCACGTGGTTTGTTGGGGCGCATTTTGGTGCGTTTGGGTTTTTGCCTGTGTGAAAACAAACTTAACCGAGGAGGAAACACTCCTCAGTAAACAAACTCATTAACTGATCCGGACCAGAGAAACAAACTACAGGTGTGAAAACTCCCTAAAACAGTTATTCCAGCCTTTCTGTTACTTTAGGTCACATACAGATGAGCTCTATTCTGATTGGCTGAGCCTCATGTTAGCTCTGTTGGCCTTGTAGCTCCAGTGTGAACTGAAGAAGCAAACTAAACATGTATTGATCTACTACTTTGGAATGAGATAGAAAGCTGTGTAAATTGAATTCCTCTGATTTGAGGAACTGTTTTATTTAGATCTTTGGCCCTCACAGCGTAATTGCTCCATGCTGAACGTCCAGCCGCGTGCCATCTCCAGCCACCTCACCTAGTGTCGTGACCCCTTGCAGCCATGCATGTTGTTGAAGCCTGAAAGAAGAGCTGGAGTTTTTTTTTTTAACTGTGATCTCTACGGCGAGGAGGTGGAAAGTTACCCAACAAGTAGAACCCTGTGTTTTTGTGTGAAGCTCGGAATAATTCAGAGTGGCACAACTAAAGCAGGTCATCACCGCTCTTGTCAGTGCGTTTCATCTCACTTTATTTGCAACTCTGAGTCAGTGTTTGGCTGACACTTCTGTAGAGTCTGAGACTGACAGACTAGCGAGAACCTTCTCGTTATCACGCAACAGGCCAAACGGGGCATGAGTCAGAAGTTTCAGAAAGTCAAGAAAGCAACGATTTGTGTTTAGCAAATGAACTTCTAATGTAGACTGTAGTCTGTCTGATTCACTGCATCCTTTAAAAGCCCCCCTTTAGCCTGTTCTTTAATGGTCTGGACCCAGCACTGAGAAGGTATTATTCAGGTGGATCATTCTCAGCACTGCAGTGACACTGACGTGGTGGTGGTGGGTTAGTGTGTTGTGCTGCTATGAGTACTCGTGTCCTCATAATATTTTTTTAAATATTCAAATGGTATTAATTCAGTAAGTAGTGCTTTTACGTATGTCAGTGTGTTTGTTTAACCCTTTCCAGGCTTATATATTGTTGCTGGCCTATAAAGAACATGTATCTCTATTTTTGTTGATTTTTATTTTTCGACATCATTTAAACACAGCAGCTGTCATTTACATTGTACGACAATTTCACGACGAATGGAGCGATAGAAATACTTCAAAATAGCTTGAGAAAAAAAAAGGTTTCATTGACTTACATTGAAAGTGAAGACCGTTTTTGGTCTCTCCTTTAAAGTTAGCATTTTAGAGATACTTGTTTTTCATTGGACAGCGACTATATATATATATATATATATATATATATATATATATATATATATACACACACACACACACACGCCCCCCCCCCCCAACATTTCTTTATTTCTAGTATTACAAGTATTAATTTAATATATGCAGTCACACATATATGTAGAGGGAGGACAATAAACATACAAACAAACAGGGATTGCCAAGGAGAATAAAGAATATGAAAAAACAAATAAACATAAACATATATACATACAAACAAACAAACTGACAAAAGTGAGAAGAGAAGACAGAAATTATAATATTTTACCCTTAGAGAATGCACTGAGCTAAAGCCATTTATAATACCAAGCTCTGAGATGTATTCATGATGGATGCTGAGAGTTTTCCATTGCTATGTGTTCTATTAGAAAGTTTTTCCATTAATTGATCCAATTCATCAGAATAGTCATTTTAGCGCCACCAGAAGAGTTCTGTTATCTTCCTTGTTAAGACGGGCTGATGATGACGGGCTCGCTCACACACATTTATATATATATATATATATATATATATATATATATATATATATATATATATATATATATATATATATATATATATATATATATATTGCATCAGTGGTCACAGAAAGCTGCCCACATGACCCTGTTGCTTAAATATATTTCCAATTGGTGGACTATTCTCAGCCCAGCAGTGCCTGATCCACTCCTACCAGCATAACAGACACTAACACACCACCAACACCATGTCTGCATCGCCGCAGCACTGAGAATGGCCCACTGCCTAAATAACACCTGCTCTGCGGTGGTAGCTTCTGCTAAAGTGGCGGGCGAGTGTAATTTGATTTCTTCTTGAAAGCTTGTTGGCTTACCCAGAAATCACAGCGCAGCCCACTTGCACGTCTGCAGGCTGAGATTTAGTCTCGGGGGCTAAATTGTGAGGGTTTTCACCGAAGCATTGACTGACAGATACATGAATGATGTTCCTGTGCTAACCTGTTTCAGCCTCTGCTGCCTGTCTGGATGAATGGCTAGATGGATCCCTCGCTTCTACCTCTCTTGTCTCCCTCTACCGTGTCTTCATTGTCTCTCTTCATTTCTGGCCTCTCGTTCACTCGTTCCCCTGTGTGTGAGGTTGTCACTGTCGAAGCTGGGTGCCGATTTTTTTTATTTATTTATTTATTTATTTTTTGATACCCTCTTTTAAGTTTGGAGCTGAAAGTAGGTGTGGTTTATCCAGCAAGCAGTTTGAGGAGCTGTGGTTGGATTTACTGACCGTTTACAGACTAAGGGATGCCTGCCGGGGTTAATAACTGACAAACGGAAAGAAATGTAGTCTAGATTTGGATCAAGCTTAGCTGAGATCAGAACTCGTGTGTTTTTTATAACACATAATAAAACTTATCATTTTGAAAAAGAAAACATTAAGAACAATATAGTAACAACAGTGAACGGTAGACTTCTTAGTCAGTGCTATATAGCCTAATCCACAAGGGGGCACTCTGCCTAAATTACCAGGTGAACCCAAAAGCATGCAGTGTTTAAGCCAGAGATTCTGCTGACACTTGGTGAACACTTCATTAGGAGCACCTCCTTGTACCTACAGTCATTGTCCACTGTATCAGCTCCCCCTTCCATACAGGAGCTCCATTACAGACTGTAGTCCATCTGATTCACTGTATACTTTATTACCCTGTTCTTTGATGGTCAGGACCCCCACAGGACCACCACAGAGCAGTTTTTTATTTGGATGGTGGATCTGCATTGGTGGGGTGTGTTAGTGGATGGTGTTGTGCTGGTGTGAGTGGGTCAGACACAGCAATGCTGCAAGTTTTGAACACTGTGTCAACTCAGTGTCCACTCTACTAAGGCCAGAGAACAAGTGTTGATGTAATGATGTAATTAGGGATACCACTTTTTCCTTACTAATACCGATACCAGCCTTTCAGGTATCTGCCGATACCAAGTACCGATACCGAAACCAACTCTGACTTAAATGCTTGGTATATGACTATAAATCCTGATATTTATAGTGTTCCACTTTTTATATGTTGTATATTTTATTATTATTTTTATTCAAAGCAGATGAAAATAATCACAGTGAAAAACAATTGGTGAAATAACATTGGAGGTAAATTCTGGTCTGATGCTTTCTTCTCTTTTCTTTTCTTCTTTTTTCCCCTCCAAATTTAACAAACAAAATTTAACAAAATTTTAACAAACTTCACACAGCAAATCCCCATACACAAACACAAAGACAAACATACTAACCCACATGACTAAAGGACAATACGAAGACAAACACGTCTATCCCCCAGCATTTATACACAAAAACAAATGAATATAAGAACATACAGTTAAGAATAAAATCATAATAATAATGAAAAAATAAGCAGGAATAATAAATAAATAAATAAATAAATAAATAAATAAATAAATACTAATAAAGTAACCAAATTTTCTAAGACTAATAATAAAAATAAATCAAAATTATAAAAAAATATAATCAATATTCAATTGGTAGGCAATGTTGAGAGCGATTTAATATATGACAGAAAAGAATTTCACTTGGAGAAAAAGGAGTCAGTGTTTTTTTTTTAAGTGTATGAAATTTTCTCCAGTTTGAGAAAATGCATGACATCTTGTAACCATGATTTAACAGAGGAAGGTTTTGAGGATTTCCACAAAAACAGAATGCGGCATTTTGCCAGCAAGGAGGTGAAAGCCAAAATTTCGATTTGACCACGGGTTAAAGTGGACGGCTGGGCGGGGAGGCCAAAGATCGCCACTAACGGGCAGACATCTAACTCAACACCCAGAGCCTTTGACATGATATCAAAGTAGTCAGACCAAAACCTCCGATATGTTGTATTTTTTTTTTTATATCTTATCCTGAGATATAAATAACCTTGGAAGAAAAAGAAAAGTTTCAGAGCTATGAAAAAATCTAAATTGCCACAATGTACTGATACCGTATCGGTATCGGTGCAACACTAGAAGTAATGATAATGACGTAAAAGAGTCATTAAAAGATGTACAGGGCGCAGATATTATCGCACGCTCTGATTGGCTAGAAGCTCTAAAGCATTGTCGCGCTCACAGTGCCCGGCTCTGTTGGTTTTGTGGATGGCTGTTTATTCCGTTGTGTTGTTGTTGTTGCTGCCGCAGGACTATAAAACTCCTACAGCGCTGCCTCATCTGTCAACCACGGTTTGAGTGACACCTGTCACCTGGACTACGAATTGGTCCACTCCTATCTTGCTGGTCCACCTTGTAGATGTAAAGCCAGAGACGACAACTCATCTGCTGCTGCACAGTTTGTGTTCCTCTAGTCCTTCATCAGTGGACACAGGACGCTGCCCACAGGACACTGCTGTCTGGATAGTTTTGGTTGGTGGACGGTTCTCAGTCCAGCAATGACACTGAGGTGTTTAAACACTCCAGCAGCAGCAGCAGCACTGCTCTGTCTGATGCACTCACACCAGCACAACACACACTACTAACTCACCACCACCATGTTGGTGTCACTGCAGTACTTGGAATGATCTACCGCCTTAATATACTGTGGTGGTCCTGTGAGAGGGCCCGGACCACTAAAGAACAGGGTAATAAAGTATACAGAGAGTTAGATGGACTACAGACTGTAAGAACTACAAAGTGCTCCTATACGGTAGGTGGAGCCGATGAAGTGAAGGTGAGCTGCTGTTGATATACCACAGTAGTATTGAGTTTTGGGTTTGCGCTCAAGGTGACACCACATTCACGGGAACGTAGAGCGTTCTGACGCCCCCCGGCTGCAGATGAATGAAGCCCGAGTCTGTTATAAACAGGTTATAAACTCCTAATTCACCCCCCAATCTCTGCGCCGTATCTCCCCACGCCTTCGCAAAGTCGTTTAATGGAGTTCACCTTCAGGAGGAGATCTTCTTCACCTCTTTGAGCGGTGGGAGTTAATCTAGATTGAATGATTTTAAGTGTACTTGCACATGGATTATTTCAAAGGCTGCTCTTGAGAGAGATCTTTTTGGCGACTCTGTGGCTTCGCTTAGCGGGGCTGGGTGAATGCTGATTAGCTATGCAGACCCTCAGAGCTACGCTGTGGCAACACGATTTGCACAAAATCTATCAGCCGCTTGGCTAAATGTATCTGCTGTACGGTCACCTGCACGTGTTTCATCCGTAAACCAGCCTCAGCCCTGACCTTGTAAGGACTTCCATATGTAAGTAGTTCATTCAGAATTCCTCTCCCGGCTTCATTAGTGGGCATCAATATTCGTGAAGGCATTTTCACGATACGAGATATCATGAGAGTTTCCGAAGTTGAGCTCAGTGTTTTTAAGTATGTATTTTTGCAAAACCACCAAGAAAGAACAGAAGGAACAAGCAAGCTGGCAAAAATAAAGTAATAGAATTAAACTGCATAACAGCATCACATCTCAGGTACTTGGTATTAGGGGCGCATTTGAAAAGCATGTAACGGCAAGTAATCAGCAGTAGAAGGGAATGTTTTGCGACAAGCGACTTTAAAAATAAGTAGGGATGTAACAATAATAGTCAATGCAAATACTCCACGACTGCAATTGATTGAGATGTAAAATGAATCGATAGGCTTTTGGAACAGCAGAGGGCGCTGGCACGGTCTACCGCAGATACAAACCTTGCAAATTTGCGTCCGACTTAGGCGCACCCTAGGCGGACGAGCATTGCCAAGCAATAGTCTGCGGCAGAGAGCCGGAAAGCCAGAGAAGTTTGCAGCAGCGTATATTGGCTAAAATATGAATAGCCGATGTGTTATTCCCCCGTCCAACAACACAGGACTTTTTTTTGCAAATATGCCACGAGTGAAGTTGATAGAGATGTAAAATAAATCGATAGCCTTTTGAAACAGTAGAGGGCGCTGGCGAGGTCTACCATGCTTGTTTGACGCCAGTACATCATGTTTGTTGAATGTACGGCGTCACATCCGTGTCAAAACTAGGGCGTGCATGTTTCACACATGTAAACGTTTTACTTGTGCAAATGTGAAACTCGCAAAACACAGAAAGAAGAGCTGCACGTGCAGATTTCATAAGCATGCTCAACTGTTTTTTTTGTTTTGGTTTTGTTTTGTTTTTAAATACATCCTTTACTGAGTTTTCCTCGCATGCAAAGTGTATTAACGTCTGCTGCTCTCGGCGCTCGAGTTTTCAGAGGGGGCAGGTTTCACAGTTTGGGGGCGGGACATGGTCCAAATGCTATTGGCTGATGCCACCTGGTTTCATGACTGAGCGTTTTCATGCTTTTAAACTCCTGTAAAGCTGCTTTGTGACAACATTGTCAAAAGCGCTACACAAATAAACCTGACGTTTACTACAAACAGCCTGGTGGAAGAGAAGCTGACTGGTGAATTAGATTAAAACATTGATTTATTTGACTTAGTAATGATTTAATAGTCCTAACACTTCTTATAAGCTTTTATTCACTTGAATTTACTTTGATAGATTAGAGAAGATAAAGCAAAATGCAGCATTTTGTAGTTTTTGTGGGCAACTTTGTCCGTCATAATTTGTTCAGTTTGATTTTGTAAAAAAAAAATTTAAATTGTGAGAAAATGGTATCGTGAGGCCAGCATCGTGAATCGTACTACATCCTGAGTAGAGTGTATCGTTACATACCTAAAGATAAGTGTCAAAGTCAAACTCCTCAGGTAGAGTGATGCATGACATTTTCCACTGAGCCCTGCTTTGCACGGCCCGTCTTCAGAAAACCGCAGATACAAATCTTACAAACTTGCGTCCGACTTGGGCGAAACCTAGGCGGACGAGCATTGCCGAGCAATAGTCTGAGGCAAAGAGCTGGAAAGCCAGACAAATTTGCACCACCGTATCTTGGCAAAAATAAGAATAACTGATGTGTTATCCCCCCGTCCAACGACACAAGATTTTTTTTCTTTTTTTTGTAGTCTTTGGAAATAACCTTGTTTTGGATATAAGCTCTGTAGATCGACAGGGAATGGCTGAATCAAGGCAAACTCCACAGGTCAGTAGAGTGTCAGTAGACTGGTCATCACTGTGCTAGCAATAAGCGAAACAGAGATATGGACCCCAGCGTTATGCACCCCCCAGCTGTTGTTACGTGATCGGCGACAAGTTGCCATGGAGTTTAAAGTCAACTAGTCTGTGCAAACCTCTACTTGGTGCTGTGATCTCATTGCAAGTATTACATATATTACATAAATAGTAGCAATTTAGTGCAAAATGATGTTATAAATAATAAATATCCCATTTATATGAAATTGCCCTGCATTTTATCAGATAGTGCTAAATTACTAATTCAGCATTGAGATGAAGCAACATTAGTTAATGGTTCATGCTGGAAATATGGGCAGTATAGTTGGTTTCTACGTGTCTGAGATCTTTGATTTGTTTACTTAAATTGCCATGATGGTATATCAGTGTCCTGAGCATGTGTGTTATACACATGTATAGAATTACTAAAAACCCAGCACGTTTCAGAAGCACTGACCACACTGACCATATACCCAGAAAAGAGGACTGTTAAGTAATTTGCCACAATAACTGTAACAGCGTCACTGTCTAATGAAAAACAAGCATTTCTAAAATTGCAACTTTACAGGAAAGAACAAAAACATACTTTACTTTAAATGTAAGTTAATGCAACCAATTTTTTTTCCAAGCTGTTTTGGAGCACTTCTATTGGTCCACTCATCATGAAATTTTCACACAATGTAAACAACCAGTGGTGTGTTCAAATTAGCCAGAAAACTCAAAATCGACAAAAATGGAGATGCATGTTTTTTTTATTGGACAGAGACGATATAGTTTCTTTGCATTTTGTCTGAGTATAAAACATTCCAGCAGAGCGAACAGACCTGGGTTAAATGCTTGCACTTCCCGTGTCCCTTGGACTCCTAGTGGAAATTGCAGCACTCTGGGCTAAATTTAGCAAGAACAGCCCTCAGCATGAACATACATTACAGGATTAGCTTAATGGAACCAGTCAGCCATATTCACTTAACAATCAACACAATACAGAGAAATGAGGAGCGTATGAATTTTTCATGCTGCAGTTGGCATTTCCGTTTCTCTGACCCTTCACGCCATAGGTGGGAAAGAACACAGCGAAATGTCAGCTCCGGCATGACGTTCCGAGCAGTCCCGAGGTTAAAGGTGAAGGTCTAATCCGAATCATATGATGAAATTGGTCTTTAAAGCCTCCGCCCGCGCGTGTCGTCGCTCCGTCTGCTGCGGGGTCTATTTTAAGAGTAAGCCCCAATTATTCTCAACTAGTTTAAGCCTTTTTTTTTTGGCGGTGTTTAAAAGTGTGTTTGTAGTTATCTGAGCCTGGTCTTCGCTGCCTGTGGCTTTTTTAGCATTGCAGGCCCTGAGTCATGCACTGAGTCACCAAGTGTAAAAACTCATTTACGCCGCGTTGGATTAACGAAGTTTTCATTTCTCTTCAGAGCACATTTAGCTTCTGTCTGAATTGCTGGGAAGTCATTTCCTCGCAAATAAAAAAAAAACTAAATTAACACAATAGTTCTTAACTTCTAAGTTTAAAGAGTTTTAAATTTCTGCATAATTAAATCATTGAGACGTAAACAAAGTCAGCCATATCTCAACTAGGGGTGTAAGAAAATATCGGAATATCGAATATCGGGATATTATGTTTAGTGATACTGTATCGATTCTCAAAAACAGTATCAATACACAGATTCCTGGCAGACAGTGAATCTTTGTGTGTTGTGTTTAAACCTCTGACCACTAGATGGCAGTGTTGTAATCTATTTTCAGCTCCACCCCAACATTAACAAGCAGCACAAGGACGCAATGATGTTATAAGCATTGACAAACCTGTTCATATAGTGGTGTGTTTTAATAGTAGGATTAAAAAAAAAAAATCACAGTGTATCACTTTGCTTGCAGTATCGCAGTATATCACAATATATTGAATCGTGACCGCTGTATCACGATACGTATTGTATCACCAGGTTCTTGAAAAATCACAGCCCTGATCTCCACCCAGTCGTGGCAAAGGGGTGCATGTTGTGAGGCATAATAAAAGTCCCCAAAGTAACCCCTCTCCGTCCGCTAGATTTTCCACCGTCCACCACCAAAATATGATGAAATTTTGAAAATTAAAGGGCCCATATGCTACATTTTTCTTCCATTCTATTTTCCACCCTCTGAGCTTTACGTCTGTGTTTTTGTCATTTGTGCAGTTTTATGTAGAAACAAAAAACCATTTCAGTTTTATGTGACCATTTTCCAATTTTTTTTTATCCCTTGCTACTGTGCCTTTAAGACTGATAATATGCAAATGAGCTCTTTTCTGTTTGGATGTGCCTCATTTTAACAGCAATCCGGGCTGAAACACTCCTTATAACTTTAGCCTGAGTAGTCGGGAGCTAAAGGACTATAGTCTGAACAAGTGGCTGTATGTGAATGTGCTGTTTTTGTGACATCACAGAGGATTCAAAACCGTGCAGGTCAGTTTCCATATATGCTTTGACTGCATTAATAGTTATACTGGGTTTTTGCCTCCTGAGGAAAATGAAGTTGTCTACGATATGGGCCCCTTAAAACGAGGAGCCCATTGAATGAATGCAAATGTGCTGTTTTTTGTGACATCACAGAAACAGTGGATTCAAAACTTTGTAGTTCAGTTTCCATTAGTTTTCGTATATGGACTTTATTGACTGTGATATGTGGACTGGGCTGTTTTTTTTAGAATATTGCCTCCCTAGGAAATTGTAGTTGTCCACAATATGGGCCCCTTAAAGCGAGGAGCCCATTGAATGAATGCAAATGTGCTGTTTTTTGTGACATCACAGAAACAGTGGATTCAAAACCATGCAGTTCAGTTTCCATATATGGACTTCATTGACTGTAATATGTGGACTGGGCTATGTTTTGGAATTCTGCCTCCTATGGAAAATGTAGTGGTCCACAATATGGGCCCCTAAAAGTGAGGAGCCCTATTGGATGAATGCAAATGTGCTGTTTTTTGTGACATCACAGAATCAGTGGATTCAAAACCGTGCAGTTCAGTTTCCATTAGTTTCCATATATGGACTGGATGGATCGTATGGACTGGGATAGTTTTGGAATTTTGCCTCTTATGTTTCCCAGAATTGAGGGAACTGTAGTTGTCCACGATACGGGCCCTTTAAAGCAGAGGAGCGCGTCCTCATTGTTCATTTTTTCCATTTTCGCTCATGTTTGTTTTGTGTCCGGAGCAGGACGGAACTGTTGCTGTTTTATATGCATGGAAACACGTGGCCTGGACGTCTGTCCCTTTCCTCCGCCGATAGCGCTTATCAACCTGTTTACCTTGGGCACAAAGCCGGACTATATATGAGTGAAACGTGTCAGCCAATGTCCATTCAGCTTTCCGGGGGTGGGGGGGCGGGTAGAGAGAAGGAAAGTAGAACAAACAAATAAACAGCAGACTATGGTCCAGTGAATATGAGAAGTGAGATAATTATAATTGAAAAATTAATTGGAATTTTAATTAACGTCTTGTGGAGTGAAACTCTTGAAGGGATAGAGCTTATCGGACAGGAAGAATATTGAAAGCGGAGTTCCGGCCTGGCTGAGTGGGAGGGGAATACACTGTGCCCTTCTGGATATTTAGCAGCCTGGATCGCTCCGGAACAAGTCTTCATGTTTGGTCTGTTGAATGTAGGTCGTTACTAATAAGGCGCACTGCAGACCCACCTTTCTCTACAAGTTCAAACTGGTCGGTCCATTCAGGTTGTATTTAAAGGTTTCTAATTTGCTTTATATGTGACTCACTGTCACGAATGTATAATAAAAAAATACAAAACCTACTCCAAGCTACCTCATGTCAGGAATCAGGCAGTGTATTCACAACTAGTTCATGTAATAAGTTTCTGTGAGTGAGTGACGCATGACCTTTGCATTACTAGGCTTCAGAAAACCGCAGATGCAGATCTTGCAAATTTGCGTCCGACTAAGGCGCACCCTAGACGAACGAGCATTTCTGAGAATGTTTCTAGTTTGCCTTATATGTAACACTTACAGTCATGAATGTATAATAAAAAAATTATAAAACCTTCTCGGGCATCAGGTAGTGTATTCATAACCACTTAATGTAATAACTTTCTGTGAGGGAGTTTTTAAGAGGTGGACGTCTGGTTCCATTCACCATCACTGTGAACGAGTCTGTCTTGAAGTTTCTCTAGAGCAGAGCATTTCACACAAAAACCACCCTGAATGACTCGAATAAATATAGGTGACGAAGTCAAAGTCCCTAAGTACAGTGGCACATGACTTTTCTAATGAGCCCTGTATTGCGTTGCTAGCCTTCAGAAAACTGCAGATACAGATCTTGCAAATTTGCATCCTACTTAGGCGCACCCTAGACGAACGAGAATTTCTGAGAATATTTCTAGTTTGCTTTATATGTGACTCACTGTCATGAATGTATAATAAAAAAATTATAAAACCTTCTCGGGCATCAGGTAGTGTATTCATAACCACTTAATGTAATAACTTTCTGTGAGGGAGCTTTTAGAGGTGGACGTCTGGTTCCATTCACCACCATTGTAAACGATTCTGACTTAAAGTTTCTCTAGAGCAGAGCATTTCACACAAAAACCACCCTGAATGACTCGAATAAATATAAGTGACGAAGTCACTAAGTAGACTGACGCATGACTTTTCCAGTGAGCCCTGCTTTGCTTCAGAAAACCACAAATACAGATCTTGCAAATTTGCGTCCGACTAAGGCGCACCCTAGACGAACGAGAATTTCTGAGAATATTTCTAGTTTGCTTTATATGTGACTCACAGTCATGAATGTATAATATAAAAATACAAACCCTTTTCCAAACTACCTCATCTCAGGCATCAGATAGTGTATCCATAACCACTTGATGTAATCATTTTCTGTGAGGGAGCTCTGGTTCCATTCACCACCACTGTAAACAATTTTGACTCTTAGGTTTTTCTAGAGCAGAGCATTACACACCAAAACCACCCTGAATGACTCGAATGAACCATATAAACAAATGTGATGGAATACTATTCCATGGATTTGTGTTTGACGTAGAGTGAAGTTAATAAACTGCGTGTTTTTAGAGTCTGATTGTTAAAATATGAAAAAGTTGAGGTAGCAAACACATTGTACGTTATAAAAGTTATGCTTTTCATGTATTCATAACCAGTTATTGTAATAACTTTCTGTGAGGGAGCTTTTAGAGGTGGACGTCTGGTTCCATTCGCCACCATTGTAAACGATTCTGGCTCTTAGGTTTTTCTAGAGCAGAGCGTTTCACACCAAAACCACCCTGAATGACTCGAACAAATATAAGTGACGAAGTCAAAGTCCCTAAGTACAGTGGCACATGACTTTTCCAATGAGCCCTGCTTTGCATTTCTAGCCTTTAGAACACCACAAATACAGATCTTGCAAATTTGCGTCCGACTAAGGCGCACCCTAGACGAACGAGAATTTCTGAGAAGATTTCTAGTTTGCTTTATATGTGACTCACAGTCATGAATGTATAATATAAAAATACAAAACCTTCTCCAAACTATCTCATCTCAGGCATCAGGTAGTGTATCCATAACCACTTAATGTAATAATTTTCTGTGAGGGAGTTTTTAGAGGTGGACGTCTGGTTCCATTTACCACCATTGTAAACGATTCTGGCTCTTAGTTTTTTCTAGAGCAGAGCATTTCACACCTGAATGACTCGAATGAACCGTTTAAACTGATTGATGGAGTTCCATTCCATAGATTTTTGTTTGACGTACAGTGAAGTTAATAAACTTTGTGTTTATGAAGTTTGTTTCTTAAAATATGAAAAGGCTGAGGTATGAAACACATCATTCGTAATGAAAGTTATGCTTCTCATACCCCTTTGACAGTAATTCCACTAATCATTCCAACCCTCTGTGGGCTTATTAGCTGAACGGGTAATAATGTGATTCTAATCTAGCGGGTTAATCATAAGCAACTGTTTGCTGCTAATGAATGTGTTAATCAGTTTAGAACTGAAATTAAAACACACGTTTAAAAGAACGACAGAAAGCCTAGCGGCGTATACGCTGCCGACACCTTCGTTCTGGGGTTGGGTCAGTAATCTGCTGGAGATCTGTGATCAATATATCTTGAGCAGAAATGAAGGCCTTCATTTCACTGGGTCCTAACGTTCCTCCAGAGATTCATTGTTTGTTTCTGATGTTTGGTCTTTGGCCTGCCAGCTTTATACCTTGACCTTTTGGTTTAACATCTTTTAGAATTTAATCTGGTGGTCTTCAACCTTCCTCCTGGAGGACAAGCTTTGTTCCAGCCCCTAATCGAACACAGGAAATTAGCACATCCAGTAAGAATAATTGTGTTGGTACAGTATAGAAGCTGGCAGTGTGTCCCCCTGCAGTCATGAACATATAATGAGCTCTGGCTCTAAGCTGGGGGGCGGTCAAGGGCTTGGGGGAGCAGTCGTGGGCTTGGGGAGCAGTCACAAACGTAATAAGGAGCTCGGACTCTAAGCTGGGTGCAGCTATGGGCTGGGGGGCGCAGTTGTGGGCTTGGGGAGTAATCATATGCTGTGAGGGGCAGTCTTGGACTGGGGATGCAGTTGTGGGCTTGGGGAGCAGTTGTGGGCTTGTGGGGGCAGGTGTGGGCTTTTGGCGAGCAGTCTTGAATATAATAAGCTCTGGCTCTAAGCTGGGGCAATTTGGGTTTGGGGGAGCAGTTGTGGGCTTGTGGGGGCAGTCAAGTTCCTGGGGGAGTAGTCGTGGGCTTGGGGAGCAGTCATGAATGTAATACGGAGCTCTGGCTCTAAGCTGGGAGCAGTCGTGGGCTTGGGGGGAGCAGTCGTGGGCTTGGGGAGCAGTCATGAATATAATAAGAAGCTCTGTCTCTAAGCTGGGGGCAGTCATGGGCTTGGGGGAGCAGTCGTGTTCTTGGGGAGCAGTCATGAATATAATAAGGAGCTCTGGCTCTAAACTGGGGGCAGTCATGGGCTTGGGGGAGCAGTCGTGGGCTTGGGAAGCAGTCATGAATACAATAAGGAGTTCTGGCTCTAAGCTGGGGGCAGTCGTGGGCTTGTGGAACAGTCATAAATATAAAAAGGAGTTCTGGGCAGGCGTGGGCTTTTGGCGTGCAGTCTTGAATATAATAAGCTCTGGCTCTAAGCTGGGGGCAGTCATGGGCTTGGGGGCAGTTGTGGGCTTGGGGAACAGTAATGAATATAATAAGGAGTTCTGACTCTAAGCTGGGGGCAGTCATGGGCTTGGGGGCAGTTGTGGGCTTGGGGAACAGTCATGAATATAATAAGGAGTTCTGGCTCTAAGCTGGGGGCAGTCATGGGCTTGGGGGCAGTTGTGGGCTTGGGGAACAGTAATGAATATAATAAGGAGATCTGGCTCTAAGCTGGGGGCAGTCGTGGGCTTGGGGAACAGTCGTGGGCTTGGGGAGCAGTTGTGGGCTGACAGGGGCTGTCGTGGGCTTGGGGAGCAGTTGTGGGCTGACAGGGGCTGTCGTGGGCTTGGGGAGCAGTCATGGGCTGAGAGGGGCTGTCGTAGGCTTGGGGAGCAGTCGTGGGCTGAGAGGGTCTGTCGTAGGCTTGGGGAGCAGTCGTGGGCTGAGAGGGTCTGTCGTAGGCTTGGGGAGCAGTTGTGGGTTTGACAGGGTCTGTCGTAGGCTTGGGGAGCAGTCGTGGGCTTGGGGAGCAGTCGTGGGCTTGGGGAGCAGTCATGGGCTGAGAGGGTCTGTCGTAGGCTTGGGGGCAGTTGTGGGCTTGGGGAACAGTAATGAATATAATAAGGAGATCTGGCTCTAAGCTGGGGGCAGTCGTGGGCTTGGGGAACAGTCGTGGGCTTGGGGAGCAGTTGTGGGCTGAGAGGGGGCTGTCGTAGGCTGGGGAGCAGTTGTGGGCTGACAGGGGCTGTCGTGGGCTTGGGGAGCAGTCATCGGCTGAGAGGGCTGTCGTAGGCTTGGGAGCAGTCATGGGCTGAGAGGGGCTGTCGTAGGCTTGGGGAGCAGTCGTGGGCTGAGAGGGGCTGTTGTAGGCTTGGGGAGCAGTTGTGGGCTGACAGGGGCTGTCGTGGGCTTGGGGAGCAGTCGTGGGCTTGGGGAGCAGTCATGGGCTGAGAGGGTCTGTCGTAGGCTTGGGGAGCAGTCGTGGGCTGACGGGCTATTGTGGGCTGAAGGCTGAAGCTCCGGACTCACTTAGTGAATACACAGACCCTAGAGTGTGTTCACTAATGCGTGTGTGTGTGTGTGTTTCACTGCACGGAGGGGTTAAACAGTCAAATTCCTCTGTTAGCGAGTCTGCTGGGTACAGCTATCCAGGTTCCTGAAGGCTTGTGATCCAGTGCTCATTGGACAGGAAGGGAATGTGTCACTCTACCCACCTGCGGAGTTTAAGGTCAGGCTTTTAAAGCGGCTTACTGCAAAGCATCGCCTTCTCCTGTCATTGAGTTCATGACGCCATCAGCAGTTACCCGCATACCTGGCGAACGTCTTCTCCGCGAGATCTACATACTTCCAATTAGGGGTGTATGAAAATATCAAAATATCAAATATCGGGATATTATGTTTAGTGATACTGTATAAATTCTCAAAAACACAGTATTAATACACAAATTCCTGGCAGACAGTGAATCATTGTGTGTTGTGTTTAAACCTCTGACCACTAGATGGCAGAGTTGTAATCCATTTTCAGCTCCACTCCAACATTAACAAACAGCACAAGGGCGCAGTGCTATAGAAAGCATTAACCTGTTCATAGTGGTGTGTTTTAATGGTGGGATTTGAAAAATCACAGTATATCAGTTTGCTTGCAAGTATCGCAATAAATCGAGATATATTGAATCGTGATCGCTGTATCACGATACTTATTGTATTGCTAGGTTTTGCCAATACACAGCCCTACTTACAAGTTATAGAAAGGCCTTACACCACCCCCCGCCCCAGTTGTGGTAGGTTTTCTTTATTTCAGTCACTGTTTGGATCCATTACATTGGGTCCCCATTGATGGCCTAAGCTGCCATCTTGTTTTCTTTCCAGTTATTGGTTGTAAAGCGTTCGAGTGTAGAATCCTGTGAACGCCGCTTCCACTTTCCGTTCCAGCAGGATCGAAAAACTCATTAATCACTCGTTCCAGTGTGTCACATAGATGCTGTCGCATCTCACGGCAGAATTCATCCACGCCGGTTTCGAAAGGGCAAGCGTGTTGACGCCGGCGAACGACACGCGCGTGGAAGTGCAAGTTTGTCCGAACGACTGTTCTTCGTTTTTTGTCGTTCCTTGTTTTTTTTCTTCTGTAATCTTCTGTTTACCCAGTTTAACACACAAAACACTGTAAGCCTCTATGAAGAGTCGGTCTAGACCGAGGTCTGTTTGCGCCGCGGGGGGGAAATCAGCGATTCCGCGGCTGAAAGCGAAGCCCACTTTGACCGAGGTTTAAATAGCCGGGGGAACCGGTGAAAGGTGCCGTGTTTGACAGAATGGAGGGACACGCATGACTGTGGGAAGTCTGGACGGTCTAAAGGGCCCCAATGGCCTCCTGTAAACAAAGGTTTCTTAACGAGGCCCATCAGAGAGGGACAGAGAGCGTCCAACGCTTCACTCCGCCCTCTTCCACCTAGACAAAAAGAAGGCGCAGAAAGCCAGGAACTCGGCCCATTGTAGGGTGGCTTTTGGAAAGTCCAGTGCGGAGGAAGGGGCCCCTGTGTCTGTGAGGATCCTTTTCTGGCTATGCAAGTTATTTTACCCCCTCTGTAACTCAGATACAATGGCATACCATATCGTGATGAGTTTCCAGCAAAGTTTGGCGCCTGTCACGGTGTCTGGGGATGATTAGCCTGATGGATGGGTGACGTTCCAGTCGTATGCTGGTGGGCTAATCCACATATTCTCCAACAGTCCAAAATAAATGCATGAATTCGGTGAGCCCCGCACCCTCGCACCACCTACCATGTGTCAGGTATACACCTTGCTGACCTCCGCTCTGGATACTACTCTGTAGAAAGGTCACTACACCACAGTCTGTAAACATAGTTGCTTACTCGCCTGCAGTATCGCAATACATCAATAAACCATAACATTAAAATCACCTCCTTATATCTACACACACTGTCCACTGTATCAGCTCCACTTACTATACAGGAGCTACACCTACAGACTGTAGTCCATCTGATTCTCTATATACTTCATTACCTTGTTCTTCAATGATCAGGACCACCACAGGACCACCACAGAGCAGGTATTATTTGGGTGATGGATCATTCTCACCACCCACCCTTGGTACGTTAGTGTGTGTTGTGCTGGTGTGAGTGGATCAGACACTGCTGGACTGAGAATCGTCCACCAACCAAAACTATCCAGACAACATTGTCCTGTGGGTGGCGTCCTGTGACCACAGGACACTGCTGTCTGAATAGTCTGGATGAACTACTGTCTCTGACTTTACATCTACAAGGTGGACCAGCAAGGTAGGAGTGTCTCAATAGAGTGGACAGTGAGTGGACACAGTGTTGTGTCTGATCCACTTGTACCAGCACAACACAAACTAACACGCCACCACCACGTCAGTGTCACTGCGGTGCGGAGAATGATCAAACACCCAAATAGTATCTGCTCTGTGGTGGTCCTGTAGGGGTCCTCCTGACTGTTGAAGAACAGAGTGAAAGGGGGAAAGTATTCAGAGAATCAGATGAACTACAGTCTGTAGCTACGAAGTGCTCCTATATGGGAGGTGGAGTAGAAACAAGGAGGTGGCTGATGGGTGTGTTTGGCTATATATCAAATCAGAACCCCCGTGTCATGATACGTATCGTAACGGCAGGTCTTGCTCTAGTGGGTGGGGCTTATGCTCTGGACACACCCACACTCAGATGACTGGCTTTTGCTGCAGCCGGTGGGCAAACTTCTGTATCTGAGTCAATTCTTGACGTCCGAGTTGAAAATCATATCAAACCTGGATCGTTACACCCCTTATGTGTTATGCAGGGCTAACGTTACGCGAACGCTTCCAATAAGGAGTTTTTAAGACTGGGGTCCTTCGTTTTTAATGCCCCTGAGTGGTTTTTGTACCTGTGCTGCCGGAGAATCGTTCATAACCTTTGCTCATAAAAAAGTTAGCTAAATCATTGCGGATGATCTAGTGGAGGGGGATTATACGGTGGGTCGTAGAACGCAATAAGGCGGTATCACACAGCGCTAATGTCGGCGTGGGAGCTACGCTGAGGTTGTGTTTCTTTTACACTCCCCATTTGTCTTCATTCCTCCGTTCTGGGAAACGGCTCCTCCCTGTGATATTGCTGTGCGGGCTTTTGGTTGGGGACCAGCCGAACGTCTAGACAGAGGGATTGAGAGAGGCTGGAAAGAAAAAGGGAGGCTTTAAAACACTGACAGCGGCCCCTATAAAAGCACCCTCACAGGCAACCATGATTACCAGTGTGGGGGGGGAAGAGGGGGGTTGGAGAGGGCCAATTTTCGTAATGCTAACCAATCTGCTCTGTGGTGTCACGCCAAAGGATCTGGGTTTAAGCTTTGGTGGTTTTAGAGAATATACGATCTGTTTGCACATCTGCGTGAGTGTGGTGAATTTTCGTAATTAGGCTCATTCAGGTTTCGGTTTCAGAATATAGTGATTCTTTTCTTGGGGGGGGGGCGGGGGACGAGGTGGCAGGGAGCAGACCACCCTCTATGCTTTTCTTCTTTGGTCCAAGACATCCCTACTTCTAGGTGAAGGCAGACGCATACAGCTTGTGTAGGCTCCCCCCAGAATGAGACTCTTCATGCCCAATACCAAGTATAAAGCCCCTCCGAACCACCCCTCTCCCGCCCCTACGTTGAAACTGTGTTTCCCAGAGTGATGGAAACCGTCCCATGTGATTGGGACAAGTTGATTTGGAGTTCATCACCAAACATCAGTATCTGACCTCATTAATGCTCTTGTGAATGCGGAATGCAATCAAAAGCTCACAGCAATCTTCTTACTAGGGGTGTAAGAAAATATTGAAATATCGAATATCGGGATATTATGTTTGGTGATACTGTATCGATTTTCAAAAAAACACAGTATCGATACACAGATTCCTGGCAGACAGTGAATCATTGTGTGTTGTGTTTAAACCTCTGACCACTAGATGGCAGTGTTGTAATCCATTTTCAGCTCCACTCCAACATTAACAAGCAGCACAAGGACGCAATGCTATTGTAAACATTAACCTGTTCATATGGTGGTGTGTTTTAATAGTAGGATTTAAAAAAATCTAAATATATTACTTTGTTTGCAGTATCACAATATATCACGATATATTGAATCGTGACCACCGTATCACGATACATATTGTATCGCCAGGTTCTTTCCAATACACAGCCCTACTATTTACATGTAGTGTAAAGCTTTCCCAGCAAAGGAGAACAAACTCCTTACTAATACCCTTCGTCTCACCCTCGCCTACATCTGCTCTCGAGCGCTCGTCCATTTGTTTTATGTGACCCAAAGCAGGCCAGTTGGATTCCTTAGCAGTTCTAGACGGCGTCAGCCTGTTTCCAGCTGGCCTGTGGGAAAAGTGGGCAAACCTCTTTCCTCCCCCCCCAACACCACCACCTGCGTGAGCTTTGAGTGCATTTGTATCTCGCATGTTTCACTCCGCGTCCTCCGTTTCAGGAAATAACTCCGGATGAATTTTGGCCGGCTGTCCGCGCTACATTATCGGCCCATGCTGGATCGGTTTGTCACGCTCCGTGGCGAAAGGGCAACAGTAACGAGAGTTCTCTCATGCCAGGAATTCACACATGTATTGTCGTCCCCCCACCCCCAGACGCAGCTTCACGGATTCCCGTGCAGATTTGGACACATTTAGAGGTTTATGCGCCGTGTCCAGTCATCCGCTTACTCAAGACTCGCTCGGTCCGCCTCCTGTTTTGTTGTGGGCCGAGCCAGCGATTGCTGGTGGGGGGGTGGGGTATTGAATACAATTCAATGCGGTTATGTTTTCCAAGTACGTCACTGGGTTACAGTGGCTTCAGGGATGGGTTTTGCTATGTTTGGAAATCGGAGAGTTGCTGGTCCATCCATGAGCGACAGCATGGTTGGAAACACAGGCTTGTGGATCTGTATCGTGACTTCATTTTGTAGGATGTACCCTTAAGAACTTGATTAAAAGTTTACCAGTGCTTGAAATGTCTATATACTTTTTGGGGGCCATTGTATAAGTGATCGGACTGATGCTGGATCAGTGGTTACAACTATGGCATAGGTTATTCTTATTATCTACTCATCGTCTTTTCTAAAAGTTACACCAGCAGGTAATAGAAGCCGTGTTGTATATGGTAACCTGACAGTATCTTTATCATCATCATCATCATCATCATCTTTTATTTATATAGCAAATTTCTGCACTTGAATGTAGTACAGTCACTTTACATATGTAGGAAAATACATAATCAACAATAGATAAAACAAGACTCTTGCACACAATCCACAGCAGGTAGTGGGGGGATTTTGCGGACCACGCTTAGCTAGTTTGGAAAGACACCCCCTCTTGCAGGGTAGATCTCACTCCGCGTTTACGCCGCAGCACACAGGTGGTCGGCCCGGGAAGCCTTGAATGCCAGAAGTCGACTGCTCATCACCGAGGTTAGTAAACTCCATTGCAGCTGAAGGCCACCAGTCCTAGGACATCTCCATAGCTATGCTATCTGTCCAATCTGTGCCGCCCAGCAGCCCCATGGTAAGCCACGTAGCTGCAACACAGAATCGGCTAAGGTGACTGGCCCCGAGTCCTCATAGTGCTGACATAGCACTGTTCATGCATGCAGCCGAACACCACCAGTCCAGGCAGCTTCATAGCTGCAATGCGGTCTCGCCCAAACAGCTCGTACAGGTAGCTACAAAGCTGCAATGTAGCATCGCCTAGGCATCTGGCTTAGAGGACCTATAAACTCCAGACAGCTTCATAGCTGCGGCTTAGGTAGCTGCATTGTATGCAGCCGAACACCGCCAGCTGCATTGCAGCATCACTCGATCGTTCGACCTAGGCAGCCAAGTAGCTGCAACGTAGCATTGCTCAGGCATAGCACTGCTCATGCATGCAGCCGGTGCAGACAGCCCGCCTAGGTAAACAGATAGCTGCGACGTAGGATTGCTTAGCCTGCATAGTTCTGCTAAAAGCTGCTAGTACAGGCAGCCCCACAGCTGCAGTGCAGCATCACCCAGACTGCCAAGCCAGGTGGCCACGTAGCTGCAATGTAGCATTGCCTGGGCATCTGGCCTAGAGGACCTATTAGCTCCTAGTAGCCACGATACACCATCATTCAAGCGGCCGGTTCAGGCTGCGCTGTAGCTGCGATGTAGCATCGCTAGAACAGCCGGTCCAAGAAAGCTCTAAGCCCACAGGTGGGGACAAATTCCCAGCTCTACTCTCTTCTCCCATTGCTAAAAGTTCAGGAATCAGTAGTCTGACGCCAGTACCTGTACATACGTGTGCTCAATACTCTGCCCGGCTAATTTAACCGCTTCCTACCTGCTTCCTCAGCAACTTTGCGAGTCCCTTCAAATCAAATTGTAGACTCTGGGAGTCGGGCTTAGGGGACATATTTAGAGGGCTACATCATGTGTGGAAACTCTAAGGGTCCCCTGGAGAAAGTGAAAGTGCCTTCTCAGCAGTTCTAGCGTCTTTCCAGCATCAGCACTGTCAGCCTATCAGTCAGCAGGTATTTGTGTCAAACACAGAACCGTGTCAACAGGAAAATAGCCCAGCTCACGCCTACCTCTACGCTCAGGCTTATGTGACTATAGTACTGAGTTCAGTAGTTTTTGTCGTTATTATTATCATTATTATCCTTTTTTGCGCTGTTTAGTCTCTGAATGGTTACCAAGGCCGCAGTATGCCTTTTCTTTTTCCATCTGCTCTGCTGCTAAATCAGGATTGAATCTGAGGGAAGGACCTACATTCACTACAGTGGGTCAGTGCTGACACGCGGTGTTTATATATAATGGAGCTGTTGTCATCGCTCCGTTCTGCTGACTGGCTGAGAAACAGCTTGTTTCTGGACTGTTTTTGGTTTCGGTGACATTGAGACGTCGCAGAAGTCAGCCAGTGTTATTTGGCCATCCTGGTAAGCATCGTCAGCCAACCATGCTGGGAGTTGTGGGCTATTATTTGTGTCCTGTGTTTTCACACCTGTAGTTTGTTTCTCTGGTCCGGATCAGTTAATGAGTTTGTTTACTTGGACTGTTTCCTCCTCGGTTAAGTTTGTTTTCACACAGAAAAAAACCGAAACGTACCAAAATGCGCCCCAACAAACCATGTGAGCACGGTGTCTCCTCTGATTGGTCAGAGCTATCTGGCGTGCGAGCAAGAAAGTAAACACAGGGAGAAGATCCGTTTTTCCTAAACTACTGCACATTTCTTGTAGAGCGTATCACAGAGCAGCAACAGAGACAGCATCTGTTCACAGCTGTAATAATAATCTGATAATATACCAAACTACAGTCCACCAGCAGAACACCCAGCTCACTCCAAACATCAAGTAGACAACGTCCCTCACTGCTAGTCCAAGAGAGACCTCGCTTCATTGTCCTCGCCCTGTTGGCTGCTACAGTTCTCCAGTTCTTTGTTTACGCCATCTGCCACATCCCATAATGCAAAGCACACCTGGCTGCAGGAGATGTTTAGATCAAACCTGTGGAGTACACCTAATACTTGGGTCAGATCGAGGTTGGATCATGTTCTCACCACAAACGAACCGCTCCAGAGTTCGTTTGGAACCGGGCCGAGACCACCTCCTCTCGAGGGTCTCGGTGCGGTTGTTTTGGTCCAAGTGTGATTATTGTTTTCACACCAACCAAATGAACCGCAGCATCTGTAGATGCCGATACTGATGTTGATAAATAAACATTTATGAAATAAACATTTACAGTGCAGTCAATACGAATGCAAACATGGGTTTTAATTATCTGTCAAAATATTGATCTAATGCTGATCATTGATACTGGAGGTGCCACAGTAAGCATATTGACTGTTCCAAGAAGACCATCTATCTCCATGTCGATTTTCAGTTTTCTGCATCACTTGGACGCAGCAGCTGATGTTTACATTGTGGAAAAGTTTAACAATGAATGGACCAATACGATGCTCTGAAAAATTCTGGTTCCATTGACTTATATTCAAAGTAATGACAGTTTTTGGCCTCTCCTGTAAAGCTGGCATTTTGTAGATACTTAGTTTTCTTTGGACAGCGTCTGGATGCACTTTGCTTAACCAGCCATTCAAATAACATCATCCTCAAACTGTGAAACAAACATTCTACTGCCCTAAAAGAAGCAATACATAGAACACCACATGACTGACAACATGACACGCAACTTGTAGCAACTTTCAAATTGGTCAGCAGCATTAAACAAAACACTAAGTATATTGTATGGCTGCACCCTTAAGTTAATAAGTCTTTAGATGTAAACTCACTGCTGATTGGTTTAAAAGTGGCAACACTGTCTGGATGGAAATATGTCCTGTACTTTTATTAAACAGAGCAGGGTGGGGCTTGGGGTAGATTCATATGTCCCCAGCAATGTCAAGAGCAAGTCTACGCCCCTGTCTGTTGTGTTTTGTGGCTTATTTCTATAATCCCAATAAAATTAATATATAATTTTTACTTCTCTTCAAAATTCTGGTGTTGGAGTTTGTCAGGAGCTTATTCACTGCTGCTTGCCCAACCACACTGCCTTCGTCTAACTGAGGGGTCGGTTAAGTTCTGTGTGCATGTGCCATCAAGTTTCAAGTTTCAAGTTTCAAGTTTATTTGTCATTTGCACATCATGTCAGGACATAACATGCATTGAAATGCTTTGGGTGAGGCTCAGATACAACTCTTCAGCAGGGCAGCATTATAAATATAAAACAGTACAAACATACAATAAATAGACAATATTAAAGTAAAAATAAGCTAAAAATATAGAATATAGTTATAACTGAAATATATAAAGGACTATACAATACACAAGATATAAACATAGGATATACAAAGGATCACATTGTGGTATCACCTTTTTATCCTTTTGCTGATATCAGTACTGCATTTATTGGTATCCGTCAGCACTACTTAGAAGCCAGAGTAACCAGTGGACTAACGACTACCATCAGAAGCTTATCATGAAACACGTTGATATTCACCGTATTTTGCCAAAACCACTTTCAAGCGTGTGTTTTTTCCGCCTTTGTGTTAGAACGTCCGGTCAGTTAACAAAACTGAATACAGTTACATGGGAGGAGACCAGAGAGACAATAAGAAGCTCGAATCGAACAACACTGTCTCTGGTGGATGATATGAAAAGGTGGCTACTCTGTACTCTCGGAAGGTGTAGACGGTTTGCCAATAAAAAACTATTAAAGTACTGAAGCGTATCAGTACCTGCACAGTGGGAAGGTGGGCTGTGTACTCCTACACACAGACGGTGAGTTTATATTTCTGAAAGCCGGTTAAACCCAAGTCCAGCCAGCTGCCCGAGCCACTCTGCGTGGGTGTTAGTTACAGTCCAGATAGCCTAGCGTGGTGAACACTGATCAGAAAACAGTTACTGAACTGATAGACTCACCAGCACCGACACGTCTGCTTCCTCTGAGCTTCATAAGCGAGACATTTCTCTGGATAAGGAAGCTCTGGTGCTGGTTCTCCTCCACAGAATGGTAAGAACAGACATACAGAGGTTTGGGTGGATGTTTTAAATTTAGAGCTTCAGTCAGAGTCGCAGGTGGTCTTCTTTGGACGGCGGCCCCCCAACACTTAGATCTTTATGTGCTGTGTTCGTAACACTGTTGTTCAAGCCAAGTTTTCCTCTTCTTCCAATTACTGACTCCCTCTAACTGAACATATTATGCTAGTCATTTTATATGTTTGTTGTCATTTTGCTTGTAATCAGTATCAACGTATCTCCAGAAGATACAAAGATGCCCACCCCCCCAGTGTGGTCATGGAAAATAGCACGAATAGCCCTGTGAAGAACTCTGTATAGAACTCAGTATAAGGCAGGTGAGCCGTGTCTACGATTGAGCTTTCGTTCCAGGGCCAGGCCGGGGCGAAGACGTTCCCCGCGCTCAGAGCCGTTTGGCCCTCACTAAAGAGGCTTTTGTCACCGGAGCCCGAGTGCCGACGCTGACAGTCATCCAGGTCAGCTGGAACAGTACTGTAGGCTAATGCGGCTCTGAAGACCTGTAAAATCGCCTTTCTCAAAGGGCTGCGCCGGCCCATGCGTGAGTGGCAGATGAAAGGGACGTCCTGAGGGTGTGTTCTCAGTAGCACGGGTCTCGCTCGGCTCGGGCACCGCTGCACTGACATTGTTTCTCGCGCTCTCTGAGCCTCCAGTCCCGCTTTGATCTCTCTCGCAAGCAGGCAGAGGAAGCGTCGTATGTATCTCTTTTCATCCCGTAATATAATCCATCAAATGTGTTTGTCTCAGCATTAAGCGACGTCTCCATCTCAAGGCCGGGGTGGCGGTGAAATACCCCCCCCCCACACCAGCTATGAATGGCCTCTGAAGTTGCCGGACCGCATTCATTCAGAAATTGGTTGACCTGCATCTTAAGATGCAGTTGGAGGCTGTGAGCATCTCCCAGAGGCTTTCTCTTTTTTGTTGTAGGCTTCTTTAGGGGGTCTGATTGCGGGTCCACCGTGTGAAATATTGCACTCGGCTGTTTTAGTTTCACTTCCCAAACAAAATAGCCCACATTATCACACTGTGACATATTCAGGCTAGCCCGTGTGCCGGAGGAATGCAATAACCGGCGTCCTGGCGCTTGACGCCGTTGGCCGCGGTGCAGTCTGGAAGTAACCGTCAAAGTTGTTGAATTTAGCCAATAAATTAAAGCTGGCTTTCTGCACCTTGTAGTCATTCGGCTCTGAATCAAGATTGCTGGAACAGAGGGCCAGCACCGGACAGCGGGTTCAGCGTCCAGTTACATATGGAGTGCATTTTAAATGCGTGTTGGAGAAGTGCAGGTGCAGAGTGTTCTCAGCTGCACCAGATGTACGTGTTAGTACACTGCATGTCCAGAAGTTTGTGGACACCAGAGTTTTTCCTTTAGGAAATGAAGGCTATTAGTGCTGAGAACTGGGCTGCAGGGATATTTTAGAACATTGCTGTGAAGATTGAAGTGCATTTGATTGTAGTGTTAGAACAAGGGATGCCCTGCACTGAGCTTAGGCCTTGATGTCCCGCATGGAAACGGAGTAGTTTAAAGCATTTGACTAAACAGCCAAGACTGCTAGCCTGTAACAATGCAATAAACGTGAAAGTCATTCTCACTCTCGGTGTCGTACAATGTGTAAAGCCGTAATGGCTGATGTTGCAAGAATCTTGTATCACCGTGAGGAAGTTTTAAGAAAAGCTTTAGGGGCCTTCTTAGAAACAACTGTCAGCGGAGTGCTGACGTCCTTCTAATAGTCTTACGGTGCACAAAAATCTGCTTGCAGTAGCTCTTTTTTATATTTATTTATTTTGCACAGTAATGCTTTTTTGTAATTCTGTATCTTTTTTATACACGATTTGTTCTGGATCACAATCACTGCTCACCCCAGAGGTACTGGATGGAGCTGCATGCATTGGACTGGATGACCACCATGCAGAGTCAAGCACAGCTGCAACTCTTCAATCTGAAGCAGCCACGCATGAACCTATGGTCACCATATGCAATGCTAAGTGCAAGATAGAACCTCCCAGTATTGGGCCATAGAGCTATGGAACCACATTCTCTGTTTTAGTACACTGCCAGCCAAACATTTTAATAAACTTCCAGTCAAACGTTTTAATAATCTATCAGCCAAACGTTTTAGTACACTACCAGACAAACGTTTTAGATACACTACCAGTCAAACGTTTTAGATACACTACCAGACAAACGTTTTAGATACACTACCAGACAAACGTTTTAGATACACTACCAGACAAACGTTTTAGATACACTACCAGTCAAACGATTTAGTACACTACCAGCCAAACGTTTTAGTACACTACCAGTCAAACGTTTTAGTACACTACCAGACAAACGTTTTAGATACACTACCAGACAAACGTTTTAGATACACTACCAGACAAACGTTTTAGATACACTACCAGTCAAACGATTTAGTACACTACCAGCCAAACGATTTAGTACACTACCAGTCAAACGTTTTAGATACACTACCAGACAAACGTTTTAGATACACTACCAGACAAACGATTTAGTACACTACCAGACAAACATTTTAGATACACTACCAGACAAACGTTTTAGATACACTACCAGCCAAACGTTTTAGTACACTACCAGTCAAACGTTTTAGTACACTACCAGACAAACGTTTTAGTACACTACCAGACAAACGTTTTAGATACACTACCAGACAAACGTTTTAGATACACTACCAGTCAAACGTTTTAGATACGCTACCAGACAAACGTTTTAGATACGCTACCAGTCAAACGTTTTAGTACGCTACCAGTCAAACGTTTTAGTACGCTACCAGTCAAACGTTTTAGATACACTACCAGTCAAACGTTTTAGATACACTACCAGTCAAACGTTTTAGATACACTACCAGCCAAACGTTTTAGATACACTACCAGTCAAACGTTTTAGTACACTACCAGTCAAACGTTTTAGATACACTACCAGTCAAACGTTTTAGTACACTACCAGTCAAACGTTTTAGATACACTACCAGCCAAACGTTTTAGATACACTACCAGCCAAACGGTTTAGATACACTACCAGTGAAACGTTTTAGATACACTACCAGTCAAACGTTTTAGTACACTACCAGTTAAACGTTTTAGATACACTACCAGCCAAACGGTTTAGATACACTACCAGTGAAACGTTTTAGATACACTACCAGCCAAACGTTTTAGATACACTACCAGCCAAACGTTTTAGATACACTACCAGACAAACGCTTTAGATACACTACCAGTCAAACGTTTTAGTACACTACCAGCCAAACGTTTTAGATACACTACCAGTCAAACGTTTTAGTACACTACCAGCCAAACGTTTTAGATACACTACCAGCCAAACGTTTTAGATACACTACCAGCCAAACGTTTTAGTACACTACCAGCCAAACGTTTTAGTACACTACCAGACAAACGCTTTAGATACACTACCAGTCAAACGTTTTAGTACACTACCAGCCAAACGTTTTAGATACACTACCAGCCAAACGTTTTAGATACACTACCAGTCAAACGTTTTAGTACACTACCAGCCAAACGCTTTAGATACACTACCAGTCAAACGTTTTAGATACACTACCAGTTAAACGTTTTAGTACACTACCAGCCAAACGTTTTAGTACACTACCAGCCAAACGTTTTAGATACACTACCAGTTAAACGTTTTAGTACACTACCAGCCAAACGTTTTAGATACACTACCAGTCAAACGTTTTAGATACACTACCAGTCAAACGTTTTAGATACACTACCAGTCAAACGTTTTAGATACACTACCAGTCAAACGTTTTAGTACACTACCAGTCAAACGTTTTAGTACACTACCAGACAAACGTTTTAGTACACTACCAGACAAACGCTTTTTAATAGTCTCTTTAGATACACTACCAGACAAACGTTTTAGATACACTACCAGACAAACGTTTTAGATACACTACCAGCCAAACGTTTTAGATCACTACCAGTCAAACGTTTCAATACACTACCAGTCAAACGATTTAATACACTACCAGCCAAACGTTGTAGATACACTACCAGTCAAACGATTTAGTACACTACCAGACAAGCGCTTTAGATACTCTACCAGACAAACGTTTTAGATACACTACCAGACAAACGTTTCAATACACTACCAGTCAAACGATTTAGTACACTACCAGACAAACGATTTAGTACACTACCAGACAAACGTTTTAGTACACTACCAGCCAAAGGTTTTAGATACACTACCAGACAAACGTTTCAATACACTACCAGTCAAACGATTTAGTACACTACCAGACAAACGCTTTAGATACACTACCAGCCAAACGTTTTAGATACACTACCAGTCAAACGTTTTAGTACACTACCAGTCAAACGTTTTAGATACACTACCAGCCAAACGTTTTAGATACACTACCAGTCAAACGTTTTAGTACACTACCAGTCAAAAGATTTAGTACACTACCAGACAAACGATTTAGTACACTACCAGACAAACATTTTAGATACACTACCAGCCAAACGTTTTAGATACGCTACCAGTCAAACGTTTTAGTACACTACCAGTCAAACGTTTTAGATACACTACCAGCCAAACGTTTTAGATACACTACCAGTCAAACGTTTTAGTACACTACCAGTCAAACGATTTAGTACACTACCAGCCAAACGTTTTAGATACACTACCAGACAAACGTTTCAATACACTACCAGTCAAACGATTTAGTACACTACCAGACAAACGCTTTAGATACACTACCAGTCAAACGTTTTAGATACACTACCAGACAAACGTTTTAGATACACTACCAGACAAACGATTTAGTACACTACCAGACAAACGTTTTAGATACACTACCAGACAAACGTTTTAGATACACTACCAGACAAACGTTTCAATACACTACCAGTCAAACGATTTAGTACACTACCAGACAAACGCTTTAGATACACTACCAGTCAAACGTTTTAGATACACTACCAGCCAAACGTTTTAGATACACTACCAGTCAAACGTTTTAGTACACTACCAGACAAACGTTTTAGATACACTACCAGACAAACGTTTTAGATACACTACCAGTCAAACGTTTCAATACACTACCAGTCAAACGATTTAGTACACTACCAGACAAACGATTTAGTACACTACCAGTCAAACGTTTTAGATACACTACCAGCCAAACGTTTTAGATACACTACCAGCCAAACGTTTTAGTACACTACCAGCCAAACGTTTTAGATACACTACCAGCCAAACGCTTTAGATACACTACCAGTCAAACGTTTTAGATACACTACCAGTCAAACGTTTTAGATACACTACCAGACAAACGTTTTAGTACACTACCAGCCAAACGTTTTAGATACACTACCAGACAAACGTTTTAGATACACTACCAGCCAAACGTTTTAGATACACTACCAGACAAACGTTTTAGATACACTACCAGACAAACGTTTTAGATACACTACCAGACAAACGTTTTAGATACACTACCAGTCAATCGTTTTAGATACACTACCAGTCAATCGTTTTAGATACACTACCAGTCAAACGTTTTAGATACACTACCAGTCAAACGTTTTAGATACACTACCAGTCAAACGTTTTAGTACACTACCAGACAAACGTTTTAGTACACTACCAGCCAAACGCTTTTTAATAGTCTCTTTAGATACACTACCAGACAAACGTTTTAGATACACTACCAGACAAACGTTTTAGATACACTACCAGCCAAACGTTTTAGATCACTACCAGTCAAACGTTTCAATACACTACCAGTCAAACGATTTAATACACTACCAGCCAAACGTTGTAGATACACTACCAGTCAAACGATTTAGTACACTACCAGACAAGCGCTTTAGATACTCTACCAGACAAACGTTTTAGATACACTACCAGACAAACGTTTCAATACACTACCAGTCAAACGATTTAGTACACTACCAGACAAACGATTTAGTACACTACCAGACAAACGTTTTAGTACACTACCAGCCAAACGTTTTAGATACACTACCAGACAAACGTTTCAATACACTACCAGTCAAACGATTTAGTACACTACCAGACAAACGCTTTAGATACACTACCAGCCAAACGTTTTAGATACACTACCAGTCAAACGTTTTAGTACACTACCAGTCAAACGTTTTAGATACACTACCAGCCAAACGTTTTAGATACACTACCAGTCAAACGTTTTAGTACACTACCAGTCAAACGATTTAGTACACTACCAGACAAACGATTTAGTACACTACCAGACAAACGTTTTAGATACGCTACCAGCCAAACGTTTTAGATACGCTACCAGTCAAACGTTTTAGTACACTACCAGTCAAACGTTTTAGATACACTACCAGCCAAACGTTTTAGATACACTACCAGTCAAACGTTTTAGTACACTACCAGTCAAACGTTTTAGTACACTACCAGTCAAACGATTTAGTACACTACCAGACAAACGATTTAGTACACTACCAGACAAACGTTTTAGATACACTACCAGCCAAACGTTTTAGATACACTACCAGACAAACGTTTCAATACACTACCAGTCAAACGATTTAGTACACTACCAGACAAACGCTTTAGATACACTACCAGTCAAACGTTTTAGATACACTACCAGCCAAACGTTTTAGATACACTACCAGTCAAACGTTTTAGTACACTACCAGACAAACGTTTTAGATACACTACCAGACAAACGTTTTAGATACACTACCAGTCAAACGTTTCAATACACTACCAGTCAAACGATTTAGTACACTACCAGACAAACGATTTAGTACACTACCAGTCAAACGTTTTAGATACACTACCAGCCAAACGTTTTAGATACACTACCAGCCAAACGTTTTAGTACACTACCAGCCAAACGTTTTAGATACACTACCAGCCAAACGCTTTAGATACACTACCAGTCAAACGTTTTAGATACACTACCAGACAAACGTTTTAGATACACTACCAGACAAACGTTTTAGATACACTACCAGACAAACGTTTTAGATACACTACCAGCCAAACGTTTTAGATACACTACCAGACAAACGTTTTAGATACACTACCAGACAAACGTTTTAGATACACTACCAGACAAACGTTTTAGATACACTACCAGTCAATCGTTTTAGATACACTACCAGACAAACGTTTTAGATACACTACCAGACAAACGTTTTAGATACACTACCAGTCAAACGTTTTAGATACACTACCAGTCAAACGTTTTAGTACACTACCAGACAAACGTTTTAGTACACTACCAGCCAAACGCTTTTTAATAGTCTCTTTAGATACACTACCAGACAAACGTTTTAGATACACTACCAGACAAACGTTTTAGATACACTACCAGCCAAACGTTTTAGATCACTACCAGTGAAACGTTTCAATACACTACCAGTCAAACGATTTAATACACTACCAGCCAAACGTTGTAGATACACTACCAGTCAAACGATTTAGTACACTACCAGACAAGCGCTTTAGATACTCTACCAGACAAACGTTTTAGATACACTACCAGACAAACGTTTCAATACACTACCAGTCAAACGATTTAGTACACTACCAGACAAACGATTTAGTACACTACCAGACAAACGTTTTGGTACACTACCAGCCAAACGTTTTAGATACACTACCAGACAAACGTTTCAATACACTACCAGTCAAACGATTTAGTACACTACCAGACAAACGCTTTAGATACACTACCAGCCAAACGTTTTAGATACACTACCAGTCAAACGTTTTAGTACACTACCAGTCAAACGTTTTAGATACACTACCAGCCAAACGTTTTAGATACACTACCAGTCAAACGTTTTAGTACACTACCAGTCAAACGATTTAGTACACTACCAGACAAACGATTTAGTACACTACCAGACAAACGTTTTAGATACACTACCAGCCAAACGTTTTAGATACGCTACCAGTCAAACGTTTTAGTACACTACCAGTCAAACGTTTTAGATACACTACCAGCCAAACGTTTTAGATACACTACCAGTCAAACGTTTTAGTACACTACCAGTCAAACGATTTAGTACACTACCAGACAAACGATTTAGTACACTACCAGACAAACGTTTTAGATACACTACCAGACAAACGTTTTAGATACACTACCAGACAAACGTTTCAATACACTACCAGTCAAACGATTTAGTACACTACCAGACAAACGCTTTAGATACACTACCAGTCAAACGTTTTAGATACACTACCAGCCAAACGTTTTAGATACACTACCAGTCAAACGTTTTAGTACACTACCAGACAAACGTTTTAGATACACTACCAGACAAACGTTTTAGATACACTACCAGTCAAACGTTTCAATACACTTCCAGTCAAACGATTTAGTACACTACCAGACAAACGATTTAGTACACTACCAGTCAAACGTTTTAGATACACTACCAGCCAAACGTTTTAGATACACTACCAGCCAAACGTTTTAGTACACTACCAGCCAAACGTTTTAGATACACTACCAGCCAAACGCTTTAGATACACTACCAGTCAAACGTTTTAGATACACTACCAGACAAACGTTTTAGTACACTACCAGCCAAACGTTTTAGATACACTACCAGACAAACGTTTTAGATACACTACCAGCCAAACGTTTTAGATACACTACCAGACAAACGTTTTAGATACACTACCAGAAACGTTTTAGATACACTACCAGTCAATCGTTTTAGATACACTACCAGACAAACGTTTTAGATACACTACCAGTCAAACGTTTTAGATACACTACCAGTCAAACGTTTTAGATACACTACCAGTCAAACGTTTTAGATACACTACCAGTCAAACGTTTTAGATACACTACCAGTCAAACGTTTTAGATACACTACCAGTCAAACGTTTTAGTACACTACCAGACAAACGTTTTAGTACACTACCAGCCAAACGCTTTTTAATAGTCTCTTTAGATACACTACCAGACAAACGTTTTAGATACACTACCAGCCAAACGTTTTAGATCACTACCAGTCAAACGTTTCAATACACTACCAGTCAAACGATTTAATACACTACCAGCCAAACGTTGTAGATACACTACCAGTCAAACGATTTAGTACACTACCAGACAAGCGCTTTAGATACTCTACCAGACAAACGTTTTAGATACACTACCAGACAAACGTTTCAATACACTACCAGTCAAACGATTTAGTACACTACCAGACAAACGATTTAGTACACTACCAGACAAACGTTTTAGTACACTACCAGCCAAACGTTTTAGATACACTACCAGACAAACGTTTCAATACACTACCAGTCAAACGATTTAGTACACTACCAGACAAACGCTTTAGATACACTACCAGCCAAACGTTTTAGATACACTACCAGACAAACGTTTCAATACACTACCAGTCAAACGATTTAGTACACTACCAGCCAAACGCTTTAGATACACTACCAGTCAAACGTTTTAGATACACTACCAGACAAACGTTTTAGTACACTACCAGCCAAACGTTTTAGATACACTACCAGACAAACGTTTTAGATACACTACCAGCCAAACGTTTTAGATACACTACCAGACAAACGTTTTAGATACACTACCAGACAAACGTTTTAGATACACTACCAGTCAATCGTTTTAGATACACTACCAGACAAACGTTTTAGATACACTACCAGCCAAACGTTTTAGATACACTACCAGTCAAACGGTTTAGAACAGTACTGTATGTATGTGTTTCAGTGAATGCCTGTGTCAGCAGTAGGTGCACCTTCACGCATCAGATGAACTGTCAGGATTGTCTGAATACTGGTCCATACGTTACCAACGCAAATTCATCAAAGCATGTTGAGCTTGTACGTCTTCATGTAGACATATAGAACTGAGCATCTGCTGCTTAAACAGATTCCTCTTCCTGAGTATTGAAGCGAATCAAGCAAAGAACATCCAGAAATTCAGCGCATGGCTGCGGGTACACCTGGCCTGCTTCAGCCTGCAATTTGCGGCGTCTTGGGAATGAGCTCCAAGGGGCCCGGTGCGCTTATTGGCTGATCCGCTCAATCTGAAAGACGGGGACAGACAGTTGGGCTAGTTAATTGTTAGCGCCTTCCATCACTGATGGTATGTTTCGCTGGCAACCGAGTCAAGTGAGCTTAAATGTGTTATTTCCTCAGTGCAGCTCTGTAGGCTAGAGCTGCGAATCACTTCCCCCTGGGAGGAGCACGGAGTGGGAAAAGTGTTGCTGTTTTGATTTCTTTATTTATTTCTTTATTTATTTTGTCGAATCCTTCCAGCTCCAAACAATCCTTGGCTTTTCATCCTAGCATGGCTCTGATATACCGCTTCGCATCCATCTAGCGTCAAAAGACCCGCCGTTCCTCTCGCATGTTTTAACGGTGGCGCGTTTAGGAGACGTCACCGTGGAGACGAGGCTGCTTTGCCTGAAAAGACAAAGTGAAATATAGTCTGTAGTGATGAAATCGTACATGCTGTTGAGTTAAATGTTCTCCCAGGGCTTAGGATTGCGAGGGGGGGTTGGGGGCAGGTGTGGAGGGGGGGGGGGGGGGTGGCATTTAGTCATGAAGATATATGAACTTTCAGAAGGATTGTCAGTTCTCATTTGTTTATTTCGTGGTAAGCACCCTGTCGTGGGGCGAAATAACTCCCTATCCTTGAGTCTATCCTGTTTGCGTCAGGTTGTGTTATTAATGCGCCCAGCTAAATGCAGACGGATTGGCCTCGAGGAGAGAGCTCGCTTCTTCGTCAAGTAAGGCTGGGTGATGGGGCAAAAATATCTCATTACCGTGCCTGACGTTTTCATAATATTTGTCAGGATATTTCGCTTTTTTCTCAGGTATGCAAGCAAGTCAGAACAACCAGGGGGAGCCGGGGGGTGCCTGGGTGGAACGCATCACTTGATACCACAAATGTAATGACTGGCTGGAGAAGTGCCTGGTGTTTGTGTGTGCTGAGCATACATACATACATGCGTCTGATGCCAAGTCCAAATTCAGCCTGACTCTCTAAATGGGCCCCCATTCTGTACTACACTGATTGAATTAAGATTAGAGATTTAGAGTTTTTTAGGCCGATTCCGATCGTCGGTCACCTTTCAGCGCGATTGGCCGATAGCCGATACTGAACGAGGGCGGGCTTGTATGCCACAGCAGGGCTACATGTAGTTATTAGTGCAAGCAAGTCATGAAAGGTGGTCTAAACTGGTTTATTACCATTTTTAACAAGTTCATATGAAACAGCATAATATTTTTAACTAAATTATCAGTAAATAAACAAAAAAATTAAAGTAAATCAAATATCCCCAACACTGCAATCATTCAATTTTTGACCCTTAATTTAAAACTAAAAAAAGCTAATTTAATACATGCTGTCAAAACTGCAGTCATAAAAAGCAAATATCCCCAAATCTTAGATTGTTAAGAAGTAGTCAGCTAGTCCTTCCTAAGGTAAAGACTAAGCACGGGGAAGCAGTGTTTAGTTACTGTGCTGCTGTTAAAGGGAATCAGTTGAGCGAGAGTGTTAGAAGAGCCCCAACACTGAACACCTTTAAATCCAGACTGAAAACATTCCTGTTTGAGCAGCTCAGTTTAAAACTCTTACTCTTACTGAACTCTTAGTTATTCATTTTAAACCTCTTTCTTCATTTTTTATGTTTCATTTTTTTTCTTGTAAATATTTTCTCAGCACACAGTCCAACAGCATCTTTAAACCTTATTCTTATTTCCTACGTCTAGGTTGCTATAACCATCTGAGAGCTTTACACTCAAGAAAAACAGCCTCAGCGTATTTATTTCTTTTAACTGATTTATTTTAATGCTTTGTTTCTTATTTCTTTATTTCTGTAAAGCACTTTGTGTTGCCACTGTGTGTGAAAGGTGCTATACAAATAAACTTGCCTTGCCTTGCCAATACTGCAATCATTAAATTTAGACCCTTAATTTCAAACGAAAAAAGATAATTAAATACATGCAGTCAAAACTGCAGTCATTAAACTCAGACTCTGTTATTTTAAACTAAATCTGCAATCATTAAATTTAGACCCTTAATTTCAAACGAAAAAAGATAATTAAATACATGCAGTCAAAACTGCAGTCATTAAACTCATACTCTGTTATTTTAAACTAAATCTGTAATCATTAAATGTAGATCTTGAATTGTTGCTGCTGTTCTGTTAGTACCGGTCAGATCTGGTCTGTATGGTGTTCTGGGTTGTTCTGGGTGCTTTCTATAAGCACAAAGCGTGTGTATTTCCACCTAGTGGTTCAGATAGGAATTGCAGGGAGCTGGCCGGTGGGCTCCTCTTCCTGGATAAAAAGCTAGCTGAAAATACAGAAATTAGGCTAATTTGTTTAACGCCCGTCGATCGGCTCTCAGGATCGGCTAAATTGAAGAAATATCGGCTGATTGCTGATCACATATTTTGATTAAAACTCGTCCGATACCGATACATAGCTGATCGATCCTTCCATGTCTAATTAAGATGAATACAAACGCCAGAATAACATCACCTGATGTGCTGCCCTCTGTCAAAATAGAGAATTTCGAAGCTCTTAAGGTGAGAAGAAGCTTTAAGCATAAGCTCCGCCCACTTTGCTCTGATAGGATGGCTATTGTTGATCATGGACATCTATGAAAGACGGTAAATGTGAGATGTTTTAAATTCCTTTTTCTCGAAATCGTTCCACTTTTAGTAGAGCTCCTGATAAACTTTGGGACTCTGCCACAATGTCTTCTTTTTAAACCCTTCCAGTGGTATCCACAGTAACCGCCGTGTGCAGCACGGACAGCAGCCAGACGGACTGGGAGAATCAATAAGGTCCTAGTAGGTGGTCACAGGTATCTGGAGCCATGCTGACTGCAGTGCATCCCACAGCTAATTCGTGGGCACGTGGGGGAGCCGTCTAGGTGGTCCCACAGATGCTCAGCTGGGTTCAAGTCTGGGGAATTAAGGATCAAGGGTAGTTCTTGGAAGTCTTGGTCAGCTCTTCCAACCAATGTTGGACATTTCTAGTCATGTGATGTGTCTCATTGTCTTGCTGGAAGGTCCCATCTGCCCCAGTAAAGACACTCAGCATGTATGGTGTACGTGATCTACAAGGATGGTTTCAGACCCAAGCCGGTTGAGAGTGTCTTCCACATGGATGAGTGGGTCCAGAGAATGCCCCAGAGACATTCCCCACTGCTGCCGCCAATGAAAGTAGGAATTGATCATAATGATGTCACTCAACCGTGTAAATTGGAGTATGTTTTGTCATATCTCGTTATTTAAAGGGCAGATTTCTTGACTTGTCTTCATTCATGCTGGAATAACCTCTGTTGTTGATTACATCACCATTTTCCAGCAGACAGGGAACGATATCAACCAATAATAATATAATGTTTCACCTCCTCTACCCGATCAGACTGAACGATTCACGGGGAAAAATATCTAACTGCAGTGTTTCTGACCAATACATCGATCAGCCTTAACTTCACAACCACAACCTTGTGTCTACTCACATTGTCCACCTTATGAGCTCCACTGATCATATAGGAGCACTTTGTAGTTCTACTCTTACAGACTGTAGTCCATCTGAATTACTGCTTACAAAAAAATGAACATGAATAAGATTTTATAGTGGAATAATAAATATGGGGAATCATAAATGTACTCTAGTTCAGAGGTCATTAATAGGCAGACCGCGGTCCGAGTCCAGACCCAGACATTGTCCAATGCGGACCTAAACCGATAATCTATTCAGAGCGATTTAATTTTGAAAGTATTTATTTTTTTAATTTTTTAAAGTGTTAAAATTATTTTAAGCGGCGGAGCTTTTTTAGTCATTACGGTATACGGGCTTTGCAGTGCAGTAACCTCACCTACCAATCGCCAAGTGCGTTGTAAGATCTCCTCAGCCAATCAGATCTGTGCATATTCGGGGAGGCGAGGTATGAAGCGGGAAGTAGCAGTCAGAAAGTAAAGCAGGTTGGAGAAAGAATAACGAGCACTAAAAAGGAAAGTTGACGGAGAAACCCGACTGTTTAACCAGAAATGGAGAGACTTATATGTTTATTCTTCCCACAGGCAGCTCCAAACCAACAGGTCAAGCTGAGTTAACCAGAAGACGCTGCTTTACTTACTGATTCTATTAGAGATGGAAGGATTGATCGGCTATGTATCAGTATCGGCTGATTTTTAATCAAAATATATGATCGGCCGATATTTCTCCAATGTAGCCGATCCCCACAGCCGATCGATGGCGTTAAACAAATGAGCCTAATTTCTGTATTTCCAGCTAGCGTTTCATCCAGGAAGAGGAGAACCCCCTCCACTCCCTGCAATTCCTATCTGAACCACTAGGTGGAAATACACACCCTTTCATTTTCCACACACAGACTAAAGCAGTGGCGTCACGAAAAAGGAAGTGCTGAAAGTAAACTTGTTCGTCTGGCAGTGTTTTAAATTGAATGATAGCAGTATTTGGGGATATTTGTTTGTTTTACTTTGTTTATTTAGTTAAAAATATAGTGTATATGTACAGTGTATATGTAAAAAATATCTAGTTTCATATGAGCTTGTTAAAAATGGTAATAAACCAGTTTAGACCATGTTTCATGACTTGCTTGCAGGTCCATTTCATAACTCATTGGTATCATTGGTATCATTGGTATCAATGGTATCAATGGTATCATTGGTATCGGCTATCGGCCGATTGTGCTGAAAGGTGATTGGCGATCGGAATCGGCCTCAAAAATGCTGATCGGTCCATCTCTAGATTCTATAAATAAACACTTTAAGATGTACCTTTTTTTAGAGCATTGTTTTTAATGTAGCTCTTGTCTAAAAACATTTATTAGAAGTTTATAAGTAATTCATTCAGCATTAAAACAGTAAATATACTGAAATATACTGAACGGTATGTGTGGTGTGTTGGTGTTTCAGTTGCTGATGGTATAAGATGCTGATATTAGGCTACTTCAGTAAACAGGATACACCACTGAATCATAACACAAGTTAGAAATGATGATGATCTGGACATTGCACCCCACTGCACTGGTGGTTAACTGGTGAGAGAACTGAGATGGAGTGGTCAGTAAGCTGGGCGAGATATATACCGGCTCTCAGAAGAAGCCTGGCGGCATTTGAATCTTCAGACGAACTCTCAGCACAGCTTTGGTGGCTGTGCTGTAATTATCTGTGGAGATTTACAGCAGAATATTTGCACATATGAAGCAGGCTGGGGGTCTGTTTACAGGGCAGGGACGACCCGCCGTCTCACGTGAGGCGCGGCATTTAGCCAGCAGGAGAAGCCGAGAGCGGTGAATCGCCTCGGGACTCTCAAATAACTGATCTGTTCAAATCTGAGTTTAATCAGTTATTTATTCATTTAAGGTTTATTTATTATGTTGAAAGAGAAATGCAGCAGCTTCATAAGCCCATCCCGACGACGAGGAGCAGTGACTAAAGCAGATGATGCAGAGGATTTCAGACCAGTAGTTTTTATTTCCATCTAAAAGTAATTCCAGTGTAAATAATTAAATGTATATATTTAGTTTTATTTATGAGTTTTTTATGTGTAAAGAGAAATAAAGAAGAAGAGATGTCAGTTGCTTCATAGCGGCCATGAATTTATTAGATATTATTTGTTATGATTGGATTATTTTTTAATTTGTTTACTAGCTATGATGTTGATTTCTAATGGTGGAGGTAAAAAAAAGATTATTTTAAACATAAACACTTTCTCATGTCTCATTATTGCACAAATCCATATGGCAGCTTGACATTTTAAAGAATCCCCAACAGATTTTTTTTTAATTTTTAAATGCTTAAAAATTCTCATGACTTTGTTCCATTTGAATTTTACTTCAAGAATTTAATCCTAATGCAGTTAAAATCATCACCCAAACTTTTACCAGTGGATTATCTGAGTGTCTGATAATATATGAACAGCCACATCCAATTTAACCGTTGTCCTGGCACAAGTGGATCAGACTCAGCTGTGGGTGGAGCCTATAATTTAATTAGCACTTAGACTATAGTTTAGACCAGGGGTATTTAATTAGAGTCAGTAAGGTCCAGTTAGAGGAGATCTCCTCAGGCCAATGTCCGGACCATCATCATTTCTAACGTGTGTTCTGATTCAGTGGTGTATCCTGTTTACTGAAGTAGTCTAGTATCAGCATCTTATACCATCAGCTACTGAAACACCAACACACCACACATACCGTTCAGTATATTTCAGTATATTTACTGTTTAAATGCTGAACTGAATGAATTATTTATAAACTACTAATAAATGTTTTGTTCTTACTTTAAGTAAAAACAAGGGCAACATTTAAAAAAAAACCTTTTTTTTAAAAGTTCATCTTAAAGTGTTTATTTATAGAGAAAGTAAATAAAACGTGTGTCTTCTTGTTAACTCAGCTTCACTAATTAACATGTTGGTTGTACAGAGCGAGTCCATTCCAGAACCGTTCCTGTTAAACACTCAGTTTTCTCTCTTCACTTTTCTGTTTTTAGAGCTCGTTATTCTTTCTGACTTGTTTTAGTCTTCAGCTGCTGCTTCTCGCTTCATACCTCGCCTGTTTGTTCACGCCGCACACCCCAATGTGCACAGATCTGATTGGCTGAGGAGCCTTTGGAGATCTTACAGCGCACGCGATTGCCCTGCGCCGATTGCACTGCGCCGTAAAGCCCGTATACCGTAAAGACAAGAAAAGCTTCACCGCTTAAAATAAACACAGTCAGAATTAAATAATTCTCAATGGTTTATTGGTTTGGGTCCGCATTGGACAACGTCTGGGTCCAGATCCGGACTGTGGTCCGCCTATTAGTGACCCCTGGTCTACACTATTAGCCTATAATAAAATTAGTAACTTTTGTAAAGTAAAGTTTTTTTTTTGGGCTGTAAAGCCCAGAACCCTAAATATAATGCACTAGACCGCCAGTAAGTCATGGTTGTGATGTCACAACACATGGAGGTTAGATTGCCTCTGATTGCGGGGTGTTTTTAGGTAAAATGCCCCCACTCAAAATCAAAACCAAAACTTCTGACAAAGGATTATCAAAGGAACGAAATGAGTGAACAGTCAAACAGCCACATCCGATTCAACCGTTGTGCTGGCACGAGTGGATCAGGCTCAGCAGTGGGTGGAGACTATTATGTAATTAGCGAATATTTTTCTAAATAAAAGTTATCTTTTTGGGCTGTGAAGCCCAGAATAACTAGAATAATTTTTTTATTTTTTTTGGCTTGAACCCTGAATATAATGCGCTAGACAGCCAGTAAGTCATGGTTGTGATGTCACAACACATGGAGGTTAGATTGCCTCTGATTACGGGGTGTTTTTAGGTAAAATGCCCCCACTCAAAATCAAAACCAAAACTCCTGACAAAGGATTATCAAAGGAACGAAATGAGTGAACAGTCAAACAGCCACATCCGATTCAACCGTTGTGCTGGCACGAGTGGATCAGGCTCAGCAGTGGGTGGAGACTATAATGTAATTAGGGAATATTTTTGTAAATTAAAGGTTTTTTTGGGGGGCTGTGAAGCCCAGAATATCCAGAATCTTATTATTTTTTATTTGGCTTGAACCCTGAATATAATGCGTTAAACCGCCAGTAAGTCATGGTTGTGATGTCACAACACTTGGAGGTTAGATTGCCTCTGATTGCGGGGTGTTTTTAGGTAAAATGTCCCCACTCAAAATCAAAACCAAAACTCCTGCCAATGGATTATCTGAGTGTTAGACAATATGAACGAAATCAGCGAAAAGGTAAACGACCACATCCGATTTAACCGTTGTGCTGGCACGAGTGGATCAGGCTCAGCAGTGGGTGGAGACTATTATGTAATTAGCGAATATTTTTCTAAATTAAAGTTATCTTTTTGGGCTGTGAAGCCCAGAATATCCAGAATAATTTTTATTTTTTTTGGCTTGAACCCTGAATATAATGCGCTAGACCGCCAGTAAGTCGTGGTTGTGATGTCACAACACTTGGAGGTTAGATTGCCTCTGATTGCGGGGTGTTTTTAGGTAAAATGTCCCCACTCAAAACGTAAGACCACTTTGTTGATAACGTAGGCCGTAATTTAAAGAAATTGCAGCTCTCACGATTTGAAAATTGCCCTCGTTAAATTGCTGTTTCAATATCAAAACCATTAGTCTTTCTCCCGACTACCCGGCCACCCCCGTCTGTCACGCTCAGCTAGCTCAGAGACCCTGATTATGTGTATCACTTACAAATACGATACAGCTCCAAAGCTGTTGCTTTCCTGTTTATGCTGACTTGAAAAATGAAGGAACTTGATAAAAATAAAAAAATGTAATATATCATAAATGATTGCCGTCCAATCAGCCAAGCCAACAGTTCCACAGTTACTAAACTGGCTGCTGTTGTTTACAGGTTCTGTAAAATTGGACTTTAAATATGTCTGTGATCCACGTAGTTGTTCAGAGTTCTGGAAAGCCTGACTAGACCGGCTATACATACTCAGAAGAGAGGACTGTGATGTAATCCAACCTGATAGAAATAACATACTGCTGTATTATCCACCCCGCTCACCACGCTAAAGCTAATACAGTGAGTACAGTGGGTCCCCCCCAGTAGCGCTGTCAGGCCCCACTGAAACAGGACACTCCAGTGAAGCCTGTGGTCCGGCTTTGGCCTCGGCGCAGTTTGGATAACCCGACACTGGGAGATGGATTTCCCAGCCACCTCGGCTGTGATGTAATGCGATCTGACTGCGTAACGAATGGGGATCGAGCCAGGTCGTCACCCAGCCGGAGCACAGGTGGAGTCCCGCTCAGATCGCGGGCCAATCACAGACTCATCCGGATGATTTGAAGTTCAAGCTGCAGCTCTTTCCAATTCGAGTTCCTCAAATACATCTTCATTATGCCAGTGCCTTCTAATAATAACCCTCCTAGAGTCAGCGCGGCCTTACACGCCCGTTCTCACGCTTTGTTTAATCACTTCTAACAAGTGTGTGCAAAACACAGATTCTAAACTTTATATCAAACTTTAAATTAACTTATAAAAGTGATATATTCAATTTCTGTAACTACACAACTGAAAAAACTAGAGATCATCAGCGCTTATGAGGCCAATTCCGATCACCTTTTAGTGTGATTGGCTGATAGCCGATACCGATCGGGGGCGGGGCTTTATGACACGGCAGGGCTACATGTAGTTATTAGCGCAAACAAGTCATGAAACATGGTCTAAACTGGTTTATTACCATTTTTAACAAGTTAATATGAAACAGAATAATATTTTAAACAAAATTAACAGTAAATACACAAAGTAAATCAAAAAAATATCCCCAAATACTACAATCATTACATTTAGACCCTTAATTTAAAACTAAAACAGCTAATTAAATAAATACAGTAAAAACTTAAACCCAGACAGATTTTAAACTAAATCTGTAATAATTAAATGTAGATCTTGAATTGTTGCTGCTGTTCTGTTCGTACCGGTCAGATCTGGTCTGTAGGTGTTCTGGGTTGTTTGTTTTGTGTTAGCTGTGTGTGCTAGCTCTGCTGTTTGCTGATACTCACTGTATTCAGCTGCGTGCAGTGCTGTATCAGATTAGTAGAGTTAAATATCTTTGTCTTGGTCTTTGTCTTGTCTTTGTCACGAGACACATTGATTTTACATTTTTTACAAAACGTCCTGGATGAGTCTGCGTCACATACAGTAAAACACTGCCAGACGAACAGCACATGCTGTGAACGCCACAAACTGTTCTCGTGAGGTCGCTGCTTTAGTCAGTTCGTTGAAAATGATAGGGTGTGTATTTCTACCTAGTGGTTCAGATAGGAATTGCAGGGAGCTGGTTGGAGGGAGTTTCAACGTAACGCTAGCTGGAAATACAGAAATTAGGCTCATTTGTTTAGCGCCATTGATCGGCTCTCAGGATCGGCTAAATTGGAGAAATATCACCGATCGCATATTTTGGTTAAAAATCGTCCGATACCGATACATTACCGATTGATCCTTCCATCTCTAGTAAAAAACAATATTAGTATTCATTTTATGTATATTTTCATATAAGGCAATTTTGGACTGCTGCTGTTGGTCCATTCATCAGGACATTTGATGTGATGTGATGGTCAGCTTGCTGGGCTCAAATGGTACTAAAGCAGTGTTAGGAATGGAGATCTCTTTGGACTGTATCTAGATAATGGTGTGGTCAAAATGTATTTCTTCCATCCCTGCTTACAACTGCCTTGTTGGAATCATGCGGTGGTTGATTGCCAAGAGCTTATGTAAACAGTATCTGCTCCAGAAGGAGTTTATTATTAGAGTTATTATTACATTAACAGATATGCTTGACAACGTTGTGTTAAACTGACTGTGAAGTTCCACACATGGAATGCTGTGATGAGCCCAAGCACGCCTGCTCCACAGTAGAAATGTTAAGTCAGTGTTTGGTTAGAGTAGATTTATTTAGGTGGTAATAAACCATTTAGCAGTTTTTTAAAATTAGAAACACGCTTTAATTGAACCAAGGCAGCTTGAATGGAACATTTTTTTAATTTATTTTTTTATTTTTTTTAACAATAAAAACATTAGAGATGGAAGGATTGACGTACCTGCTATGCAATCGAGTGATTTTCTGTATAAATTGACTTTTTTTCAGCTCACTTGCTATGAGCTGATAAAACAGGTGAACTGTATTTATTGAGTTAGGAATTGCTGCAGGCCTGCACGAGGCCCCTCAGTTACAGTACACTGCTGTTTCTCTTTCAAACACTAGATGGCAATACAGACCTCTTGACTTTTGATTATGAGGCTAAAACTGCGGGGCTCTCGTGAGCTGATAGAAAACATCTGATTTAGTTAAAGCTACTTGTACAATGTGTAACATATAATGTGCCTTGTTTGTTGAAACAAAGCAAAGACTTTTAACACCACTAAACTGATACCACACTTTAGAGTATGACAGCATATATCATTACTTTGAATAAGATATGTATGTCTTTATTATTTATGTTATATATATATATATATATATATATATATATATATATATTTTTTTTTTTTTTTTTTATATATATAAAACTGTGTCCTTCATTACGAATAAAGTAAAATTAGTCCCGTGTAACTGGATCTAGTACACAGATATTGAATTAACATCATTGTACTCACCCGTTTTTGATAGTACCTTGTAAAAACTGTACTCATTCCTTTATTTCTCTGTTCCAACCATTTGGAATGACTGAAATAATATCCTACATAAACATTGTGATGTATCAGAACATTGTATTTCTGCAATATAGCCCACCTTTAGTTGATATCATCACTTGACTCGAGTACAGTGCATGGATTAGATGTGTTAGATGGATGTTGGCAAAGGAGGATATTCCATTGTTTCCAGTGGAGGCGCGATGTAAAATTCTGCCACCGTAAGTGGCCAGAATCCAGCTTTTGCCATGGACGCTGTGGAATAAGCTTTTTTGAGATCCATGGACTGATCCAGACTGAGTGTCCTACTGCCTTTCTCCACCTTAAATAAACAGTCTACGCTGTTAAAGCTCTTGTCTGATAGTCATCCATAAACACTGTTAACACTGGCACCCAGCCAACATTTGTGTGGCTTCATGCCGCCGTCGGCCTCATACTGCTGAGAAAGTTGGAATGACAGCCCTTGATCAGTATTTGCAGCATTATAGTAGCTATTGATCTTTATTTTATATATTGGGCTACTGTTCCTGTCTGGAGAGTGGAAGATATATTTTAGTATAACTTTCATCTCACCTACTCTTAGCACTTCACAATATCAAGTAGGGCTGTGTATTGGCAAGAACCTGGCCATACAATACAATACAATACGGCGGTCACGATTCAATATATCGTGATTTATTGCGATACTGCAAGCAAAAGTGATATAATGCTGTTTTTCAAATTCTACTATTAAAACACACCACTGTAGGAACAGGTTAATGCTTACAATAGCATTGCGTCCTTGTGCTGCTTGTTAATGTTGGAGTGGAGTTAACAATGGATTACAACACTGCCATCTAGTGGTCAGAGGTTTAAACACAACACACAATGATTCACTGTCTGCCAGGTTCTGTGTATCGATACTGTGTTTTTGAGAATCGATACAGAATCACCAAACATAATATCCCGATATTGGATGTTTTCGATATTTTCTTACACCCATAACCATTCCACTGTGAATATCAAGAGCTTTTTTTTTAACTACCATTTGAAAATAATGGGTTAGGGCAGCTTTTCTGACCACTCTTTTCTTGTCATCGTGGTCTTAGTAAGCATAACAAAATACAGTGCAGAGTTTGCTTCATTACCGAAGGAACACCAGTGTGCCCGAGTCGCTGAGCGTGATATTTTTAATAGCCTGCATTATCTTAATGGGCAGTCGCTTTCCCAATGTTTTGGTCAATTAGAAAGCAGTTAGGACATAACTAACAATGCGCTGCCTCGAACTCAAATATCAATTAGGTGAGTGCTGAGCAGGCTGAAACGGCCGCACCGAGGCTCCACTCAATCTGGTCATTCCGGTCGGCCTGACCCGTTCAAAGCAAATTGCTTCGTCCTTTACAGTTTGGAGGTCACGGGAAGCCAAAGTTAAAAACCGGGGGAGAGAAACTTCCCTCCACTTGACTCCGCTGCGAGAGGACGTGTTACCATTGTTGTTGATACATAACCATTAGCACTGGTTCAGTTCCCAGACTGTCCTTTTACCACATGAATGTCTCTATTGTCCAGTTGAGGGCCAGATGGGAAATAAATGCTATCCAGCACACCAGCTCTCCATATTTTTTTTATTTTTTTTATCCGAGCTTTGTGGTGAAGCTGCGCTGTCGGGATCGCGCTGTGGCCGTCAGCCAAGAGACCATGGAAGTAATATCAGGTCCAAAAAAAAACATGAATTAAACGCAATTTATTACATCAATAGATTCTTTAACACGCTTCTGTGTAGCCGTCCGAAAAATGAATGGCTTTTATTTAAAGGCAAGAAAACCAATGGCTTTTGTTGGACCAGAGTTAATGTAAGACCCCAACAAGTGTGTGATCAGTTTCTTCTGCATGAACGACAGCGACAGGACCTGAAGAGTCTAAAAATTCCAATATAAAAATAATAATCCAAATGCAATTACATTAATTTGCTCTTTGTTTTAAAAATGTCTTAAACACCAGCTGGTAGGTGTTTAGAAATTTCTGGGACAGATCTTTAGATTGGCTGATTTTGGATGTAGAGCTGGTAGGCATTGGGGCACTTATTGATACAGCATTATCACAATATTTTGCTTTGTAATATTGTATCAATATACAGACGCCAAATGTTTATAGTTTATTTTCTAAATGCAAAGTAAGGATTTTATAACAGTGTTAGTCAGTCTGTCTGCTGGACAGTCCCATCTAACTGCACTCGGAATCACAGGCGGGAGATGAACACACTGAAAACTTTACCCTTTTAGATGAAACAGATGTTGAGGTTTCTTTGGGAACAAGTTTGAGGCACTTGGGGACAGTTTTATGTTAAGAAAGCTTTTTCCACAAGTTTTTCCACATAGGAAGCCTGTATTTGCTCAACAAAATCAACTTATTTTTTAAATATTAAATTAGTATTAATACAGTAAGAAGTCATTTTCAGTGTTTTTTAATAAAGCTCTTTCCAATCTTTACATTTAAAAATCGTTGCCGTCCAAAGAAAAACAAGTATCTCTAAAATGGCAACAGAAATGTTTCATATAAGTCAATGGAACCGGAATTTTGGAGCATTAAAAAGCCAAAAATATATATATATTTTAGTGTGAAAATCTGATGGTGAATGGACCAATAGAAGTGCTGAAAAATAACTTTCCATTGACTTACATTTGAAGTAAAGTATGTTTTTGTTCTCTCCTATAAAGTTTTGGAAATTTTGGAGACGTGGAGTTGTTTTTCATTGGACAGTGACTATATATATATATATATATATATATATATATATATATATATATATATATATATATATATATATATATATATATATAGGTAGATATAGATATATATATATGGATAGATGAAATTATGTTAAGGTTTTTGATTAAAGTTTGGGTTTAAGGTGACTACAAGTTAGACATGGACTAAGTTCAAGTTAGTCCATGTAATTAAATTTTCCCATACTTTTTTTTTCGTGAATAAAAACGTTAACAGTCTGGCTGAACGTTCTCCGTCCTGGGTGCGTGAGCGTGTTGCGTACGCGCTGTTCAGATGTAAAGATAGCCGGGGTAAAATTTGAATGTGGGTATTTTCTTAGGGCTGGTGGTGAAACGATGATACAGTGCAGGTCTTATCTGCACAGCACAGTTTCCAGATAGAGTATGATTCAAATCTACTTTATTCAAATGTGCACACGTTGCAGACTGATGTGTTTTATTATGTCACATATGCGCTAGAAATTTCCGAGCCCCTGACTCGGAGCACCTTCCCGCATCCCTGTATTAACACATAAACTCAAGTCACGCAGTCGGGCACTCAGTAATTCTGCCGCATAGAAAAATGCATAGGTTTGAGAGGCCACTGAAACTAATTTTAAATTCCGTGAGTCGTTTCGCTGCTACAGGAAGAGTACCTGCGAGATAGCACAGCTCCATTAAACTTAGTCGTGAAGTGGAACACCACTTGTTCAAATCTGTGATTTCTACGAGGATATTTATGTTCCTCTCTTCGTGGAACATCTAGATCCATCAAAACAGCAAAACAACCGTCCCGTTAATCTAATGTGGGTTGTTTTTGCTTTTTTTTTTCATCTGAATCCAGTTCAGCAGGCCCCTTAGGAAACAATGAGATAAGATGACAAGCTGCTGAGATGTTTCTCCTGAGAAAAACAGCCCAGTGATCTCGACACGTTTTTAGCAGAGATGTTGGGAAAGTCACGCATGCTCAGAATTGCAGAGATAATGAAGTTCATGTTTATCTGTAGCTGCAAGAAGCACCGTTTCTCATGCAGGACCCACGCTCTGTTCGGACAGGGGTTCTGTGCTGAGGTGGGAGATGTAGGCTCAGCACTGGGAGTCAGTAACGTTCCTGATTGGGACAGGGTAATTACAGAGACTGGAGCGGATGCTCAATTTACACATCACCTTTAAACATCAAAACAATTACCTTGGCCATTATTTTGTTTACCTTGCTGTCTGAAATGAATGCTGAGCTTCTCCGTTAGCCTGAAAATCAACTTCACCACATCAAATAAAATCAACCTTGTTTTCTGTAGTTGGACGTGTTCAGAGTTGCACGTGTGAAAAAGTACATTAATGTTTCATATCCACTGGATTTCGCCCCCAGAAAACACAATTTCATGCTTCATCTAGTAGGTCTGTGTTTTGGCAAAAACCTGGCGATACAATATGTATCGTGATACAGCGGTCACGATTCAGTATATCACGATATATTGTGATACTGCAAGCAAAGTAATATACTGTGATTTTTCAAATCCTACTATTAAAACACACCACTGTAGGAACAGGTTAATGCTTACAATAGCATTGCACCCTTGTGCTGCTTGTTAATGTTGGAGTGGAGCTGAAAATGTATTACAACATTGCCATCTAGTGGTCAGAGGTTTAAACACAACACACACTGATTATCTGTCTGCCAGGAATCTGTGTATCGCTACTGTTTTTAAGAATCGATACAGTATCACCGAACATAAAATCCCGATATTCGATATTTTGATATTTTCTTATATCCATATCATCTAGTGACTTAGTACTTGAGGGGGGATTCAACCAATTGTCAAAAAATGCATATTGCATTCAGGTGTTAGTTAAACTAAGGCGTTCCAATATGGTTTGATGTGGTGTACTTCATTATAGAGAAACTAAATTATTATTTTTATTATTATAGAGAAACTTCCTTAGCTTTTTCTGAGCTGATGGGAACCAGGGGTCACAATGACTACAGAGTAAATCTAGTTGTTTGGTTTAGAATGAGTATTTATGTGCAATGTTGAAATTGATGAAAAATATTTCAGCTTTATTTTGCTGTTTTGCCCTCCACATATCTTTCCACCATTTTAATAGGAAAGAACTTGACTGGCCTGTACAGAGTCCTGACCTCAACCCAATAGAACACCTTTGGGATGAATTAGAGAGGAGACTGCGAGCCAGACCCTCTCGTCCAACATCAGTGTCTGACCTCACAGATGTGCTTCTGGAAGAACGGTCAAACATTCCCATAAACACACTCCTAAACCGTGTGGAGAGCCTTCCCAGAAGAGTTGAAGCTGTTATAGCTGCAAAGGTTGGGCTGACATCATATTAAACCCTATGGATTATAGAGGTGTAAAAAAATATCGAATATCGGGATATTATGTTTGGTGATACTCTATTAATTCTCAAAAACACAGTGTTGATACACAGATTCCTGGCAGACAGTGAATAGTTGTGTGTTGTGTTTAAACCTCTGACCACTAAATGGTGTGTTGTAATCCATTTTCAGCTGCACTCCAACATTAACAAGCAGCACAATGCTATTGTAAGCATTGGCAAACCTGTTCACATAGTGTTTTTTTAATAGTAGGATTTGAAAAATCACAATATATCACTTCGCTTGCAGTATCACAATATATCGAGATATATTGAATCGTGACCACTGTATGGCTATGTATTGTATTGCCAGGTTTTTGCCAATACACAGCCCAAATCGATTAAGACTGGGACCTCAATCAAGCTCATATGTGAGTGTGAAGGCAGACGCAAGAATACTTTTGGTAGTACATATATCTATTGGGTTCACTGGGGAGCTGGAGCCAATCCCAACGTCATTGGACGAAGCCGGGTTACACCATGGAGAGGTCGCCAGTCCATTGCATTGCCAACACACACTAACACACACTCACAACTATGGACAATTTAGAGTAAGTGGTCAACCTAATATGCAACCTAACATCCGAAGGAAACCTCCTCAAGCACAGGGAGAACAAGATCACCAGATATCACTAGAACAGAAGTAAATAATCATAAATACAATACAAAGAAGTATAAATATCTTATTGTGAAAGAAGTAGATCATATCTTGAGCTCCAGTTTGAAGAACAAAGTTAGGTTCCAGATTTCTCCTGGACGCCCCAGACATTGTATGAATGTGTTCAGTTCCTTCAGCAGCAATCTTGAAGTACTGAGCAGTCAAAGCAGGTATTAGATGAGAACTGTAAATAATACTGGGTTGTTTCCACCAACAAATGCCATATATGTGGAATTCCCTTGTAAGAAACTCCTTTTAATAGGAATTAACCTAATCTGAAGCTATTTTCTCAGCTTGTTTTATCTCTACTGAAGCTCACAGTCCATACAAATGACTGACGTTGCTGGTAAACTTGACGTTGCCCTTCGCCCTCGCGTAGAATATAACATAAACAAGCAAATCAAGTGCTTCTTAGTGTTCATGCTCTCGATTTCTATCTGAGCATGAAGTATGTCTCCTGTTTCTCTCGTTTCTAAGAATCGCCATTGGGTCTCCTGAGCCGTCAAAGACTTTTGAGTGATAGATCCGTTCTTTGAGATCAGTCAGACTTTAACATCTAACGTTACACGGTCGTATAATTGACTCGCTACTGTTAACATCTGCGCTTCTTCTGAACTCTTTAAGATGCAGTGAAATCGCAGGCGTAGACGCTGAGAATTGTTCTTGGCCGCTTTATTATTTTAGGTGATATAACCAGCATGGCAAAACTCATTATCGAGATATGAGCTGATCTGAATGTTTTCCTAGTGGGAAGCCCCTTCGGCATCGTTTCGGAGACAACTGGGGGAAATTGCATTACGGCCCATCTCCCGTTTTGCCCCGGCTGTCTGATGGGATCAGCTACACCGCTGGGCCAAAACGGATCAACAGGAGGAAGCGAAGGAGGGCAGAAAGAAAACGAGAGCCACTAGTCTCATGGTCGCAGGGGAGGATTACCCTGTGAGAATTTCAATCGGGGGACCCAGGCAGCCGGCTGACCTATGCGCCCATGAGGAAGGACGGAATGAAATTGGAGTAAACGGACGTTACAGTATGCTGGGTTTTAGCAATGAATTAAAGATATTAGACACGACGATCTATAGATAAAGAGTAAACCATTGCTGGCTTAAGGTTATAATCATTCTCAATGTGATTATCTCAATTTTTTTTTTAAGAGGGGGAAAAAGGCTCTTCATTCTGGTTCAGGCTTCACCATGTGGATAAAATGCTGTATTATTATTATGCGGCATATCGTGTTTGCAATACCTTTGATTGAAAATACACTGATGAGCACAAACCTGCTTCTTTTTTGGCCTAAACTATTTACAAGGGTTGGATCTTCAGGCCAAACTCATTCATCCAAACACCTGAAGAACATCTGTAACTGGGCTGCACACATTAAAGCCTTCAGGAATTGATTTGCCATGAATACGCACCACATAGGCCTCTGAATTGGTGCCGCCGTTCTGTATTCGCAGTGATGCCCATAGAATGAACTCTGGGTTTCTGGGGAGACAAATGAATAGTTTGCACACATATATCTTTTTCATGTTGCGACAATAGGGGGCAGCAGAAAACACAGTCACTCTTCCTCCCTCTTCAGTTCTTACCAGTCTAGATGAAACATTGCACCACCACATTGCACCAGCGGTGGAAAGCAGCACCGATGTTAACTCTTGTTCTGCTTTTATTGATATAATCCTCTTTTATTAGCTGCTGAATGTGGGTTCTTGCCATTTTTGCAATTACTGTTGCTTCCATTGGCTACCTGAGTTTGAACAATCTAACCAGGAGCAGAACCTTCAGTATGATTGACAAGAGCTCAGGGCAGGAGCGCTACTTCCTCATCCTCTCATGTTGGGCTGATTCGACTTGACACAACTCTCGATCACCTCTTGAGGTACAGAGTGATATTACGAGACAGGATGGGCCAGGGCTAGCTGGTTAGCATACTTACTTCAGTGGATATCTCTGGAACATAGACGTCTTCAACTGACAGTCACGATACTTTTTCTTCACATTCTTTTTATCATTTTAGTTCATTTTGGACTGTTTTAAACTGCAAATCTTACATATTGTTCCTATAAAGATCTTGACTATGCTAGCATGCATGCTACCAATACTTCACACTGAACTGAAATCATAATCACCAAAATACCAAATAGAAACCAGCTTTTATCAAGTTTCGGGTCCTTTAGGCAGGGTTGGGCCACAGTTTGAATAGTTGGTGTTGAAATATATATACATTGCAGTGCTAAAAATGAATCAAAAGTATTTATTTATTTATCTTTTACTTCAGCTGTGTTTTGACTGCCAAACGAGCAGGTTCCTGTAAAACTAGGAAAATGTTTAACAAAGGACCACCAGTTGACCCCATAGAGGAAGCAGCTTCACCATATGGGGCACTAAGACGCCGAGTTCTCCATATGGGCACTAACTGCAGAACAGCATGACTTTATGAGGTGCTTTGTGAAGGTCAACATTGCAATAACGACTAACAAACAATATATTGTGTAGCCCCTAGTACATATACGGTTTAACTCCTGTGGCGCTGGAAGGGCACGCCAGTCCTCCATGCTATTCCGTCCATCTGTCGTACCCCGTCATGCCCCACTAGCTGGAGTTTCTGGCTGACTCTGCGAGAGTTGAGAGAGTCCACAAGAATCTAGCAGCACTAGCCCATACTAATCCCTGTCTATGCTGAAAGAATGACCAATCGATGTCCACTCCTAAACGTGTTCTTCTCTGCTGTGCTGTGTGACCTCCTATGCTTTGGTAAGGATTCCTGTTTCAGGAGGAAAGGAATGGAGAGAAGATTTGGCTCCTTTTCCATACACAGAAGAAGCATGGTCATCATGGAACACTTGCTTTCAACGGCAATTCCCCAATGACCAGTTCAAATCGGTCAAAGGCCAGGCTTAAGCCGTGTCTGGAAAATCAGCCCTGTATTTTCATACACTCTTGTGTTGAAAGGCTATTTTTACTGAAGGGTTCAGTGAGTCAGGCTTTCGAGTACAGTGGAAACTCTGTACTGACCTCTGACTCCAACAGAAATTCAGGAGAAGTTTAGAACTTCTAAGTAGTAACTGTGTAACTGTCTAAGTAGTAGGGCTGTGTGTTGGCAAGAACCTGGCGATACAATACGTAATGTGATACGGCGGTCACGATTCAATATATCTTGATATATTGCGACACTGCAAGCAAGGTAATATGTTGCGATTTTTAAAATCCTACTATTAAAACACACCACTGTATGAACAGGTTTTTCAATGCTTACAACAGCATTGCGCCCTTGTGCTGCTTGTAAATGTTGGAGTGGAGCTGAAATTGGATTACAACACTGCTATCTAGTGGTCAGAGGTTTAAACACAACAAACAAGGATTCACTGTCTGTCAGGCATCTGGTATCACCAAACATAATATCCTGATATTATGATATTTTCTTACACCCCTACTAAGTAGGCCTACTTCTATCTGACCTCTCACTGCATGCGGTTTAGCTAGTTGCTAAGCTACCAGTCGGCTACCCAAAACAATAGCCTGAGAAAACACATTAAAACACCAGAGAGAATCGGAATTACTTACATTTTAAAATGACTTAACTGCTAGTAGCTGTGCCAGCGATGCATCATGGGATTGCCTTAGCTTCTGAGGAAGCGTTCGATGCTTCCTTACAATCCAGCCAAAATAAGGGACCCCAGGAGACAGCATGTTTAAGGTTTCTAAGAATTGGAACAGCCTACATGTTGGGAGCGCACATACTGTGACGTTAAAAGATAAATAACAAATAAAATCAATATTAGTATTTTATTAATTATTTTTTATTATTTATATTGTGTATATACTGTACTGTTTATTTATCTATTTATCCGTACTGAGTGCCTTGCTATCCCGTTGCTGCTCTGAATTTCCTCACTGTGGGATTAATAAAGGATTATTTTATCTTATCTTAAAATGCTGTCTCTGTAGACAGCTCACTGGGTTTTGAGACAGAGCCATGATGTTATGATATGAAGTTGATGAGAAGTTGTTGTTGCGTGTGCTGTCTTCATTTGCTGTAGGAAGACAAATCTGTTACCAATTTGCCATTTGTTTCTCATTTTTATGTCAAAACAAACAGAAAAGCTCTAAACTCAGACTTATTAATATAGACCGATCAGCCATAACTTCAAACCACCTCCTTGTTTGGACTATACCTGTCCATCAGCTCCACTTACCGTATAGGAACACTTTGCAGTTCTACACTTGCAGACTGTAGTCCATCTGTTTCTCTGTATACTTTTATTACCCTGTTTCTTACTGATCAGAACCAGATATTATTTGGGTAGTGAATTACTCTCAGTGACACTGATGTGGTGTACTGGTACGAGTGGATTAGACTCAGCAGTGCTGCAGTTTAAACACCTCAGTGTCACTGCTGGACTGAGAACAGTCCACCAACCACCAAAATGTCCTGTGACCACTGGATTGTAAACTGTGCAGCAACAGATGAGCTACTGTCTCTGACTTTACGGGTGTGTCTTAAAACCTAGTGAGTGTGTAAGTAGGCTGTCTAGGTAGCAGCTGTTTAAGTAGCAGCGTTCTCTCCTCATCTCTCCTCATAAAACAGATTACTGAGACTCTCTAGTTAGAGAGAGACTGCGTCACAGCTTGTTCCCGCCTACTGCAGCACGCCACCGGTGGTTTAGCTGGTGGCTAAGCTACCGGCCAGCATCCAAAACAATAGCCCGAGGCTTAAAAATCTGCTAGCATAAATGCTAATGGCTTTAGTATAAAACTGCTAAATGGTGAACGTCTCATTACAGAGTTGCTAATAAAAAACTGTTTTGTGTGATTATATGACAAGAAACGCATTAAAACACCAGAGAGAATCAAAATAACTCACATTTAAAACCACTTCACTGCTCGCAGAATGGCCTGCGTTGCGTCATGGGATTGTCTTAGCGGCTGAGGAAGAGTTCGATGCTTCCTTAAAAATCAATTCTAAATAAGGTTCCTCAGTGGACAGCATGTGTAAGGTATATAAAAATTGGGACAGCCTACATTTCGGGAGCGCATACTAAGACGCAAGGTGTGTCTTAAATCCTAGTGAGTGTGTAAGTAGGCTGTCTAGGTAGCAGCTGTGTTAGTATCAGCGTTCTCTCCTCATCTCTCCTCATAAAACAGATTACTGAGACGCTCTAGTTAGAGAGAGACTGCGTCACGGCTTGTTCCCGCCCACTGCAGCACGCCACCGGTGGTTTAGCTGGTTGCTAAGCTACCGGCCGGCATCCAAAACAATAGCTTGAGGCTCAAAAATCCGCTAGCATAAATGCTAATGGCTCGAGTATAAAACTGCTAAATGGTGAAGGACTCGTTACAGAGTTGATAATAAAAAACTGTTTTGTGTGATTATATGACAAGAAGAGAGAATCAAAATAACTCACATTTTAAAACCACTTCACTGCTCGTAGATTCGCCTGTGTTGCATCATGGGATTGTCTTGGCTGAGGAAGAGTTCGATGCTAAATAAGGTTCCTCAGTAGAAGCATGTTTAAGATCTATAAGAATTGAAACAGTCTACACGTCAGGGGCGCATACTATGACGTAAAATGCTGTCTATGTAGACCCTCACTAGGTTTTGAGACACCCTACATCTACAAGGTGGACCAGCAAGTAGGAGTGTCTATTAGAGTGGACAGTGAGTGGACACAGTGTTTAAACACTCCAGCAGCACTGCTGTGTCTGATCCACTCACACCAGCACAACACACACTAGCACACCACCCATATAATATGTTCTCACTGGTGGTCCTGTAGGGGTTCTGACCATTTGAAGTCTAAGTGTAGGTAGCTGATAAACTGGACAGTGAGTGTAGATACATGGAGGTGGTTTTAATGTTATGGCTGATCAGTGAAGAATATAAATCAGAAGTGACTGTAATGTGTGTATTATTATTATTATTATTATTATTATTATTTCACTTTGCCTGTTCCGCCTGTGCTTTTTGTTTGTGAAACATTAACAGACTGGTCTCAGAGATGAGGCCCTGCTTGTCATTTCCTCCGAGTGACTCTGTACGAGCGACTCGAAAGCTTTCTGGCGCGGCCTTGTTTGTTTTGATGCAGTATAAGCAGTTTTGATTAGTACACAGCCCGAACAACAGCTCAGAACTGCATTCTTATTGATTCTAGGATGGATCCCCTTTAATAAATGACAACGACAAGGCGGCGCGTTTCTTCCGTCCGTTTTTACATCTCTTTTATCTTCTCCTTGTTTTTCAGTTGACAGGACCTGCCACTGTTGTCAGCAGAAATTCGGCGCTCTCTTTAAGGAGGGAAGCACATTTTCGCATCTCCTGTAAGAAAAAAGGATTTTGATTCTAAGAGGCATACATAGTTAAAACTGCTTATATAAAACATTCCCAAACTTCTGCCTATTAAGAACATATTTACGGTTGTTTGTTTGTTTGTCTGCTGGAAACATACGTCCTCCTCTAACCTCAGACTTCAAAAAGCAAAAGTTATAATCCAGACCCTCAAAAATTCATCATGGCTCTTGTGTTTATGTCTCGTTGCAGCAGAGAATGTGCGAAGGAGTCTTTAGGTGCTCCTGCAGATTGTTTAGTTTCTGGTGAAACTCTGAAGGGCGCCGGCCTGTAATTTGCTTGGGCTGACCTCTTTTCTGATCTAGGATGAGCTCCTCCTACTTAAATTCTGATCTTAGCCACTGCAAGAACCGCTCGAGACACCATTCAGGGGCATTTCTGTGTAACAACCCCACAGTGTAACCCACTACACTATACCAACCCCACAGTGTAACTCACTACACTATACCAACCTCACAGTGTAACTCACTACACTATACCAACCCCACAGTGTAACCCACTACACTATACCAACCCCACAGTGTAACCCACTACACTATACCAACCCCACAGTGTAACTCACTACACTATACCAACCCCACAGTGTAACCCACTACACTATACCAACCCCACAGTGTAACCCACTACACTATACCAACCTCACAGTGTAACCCACTACACTATACCAACCCCACAGTGTAACCCACTACACTATACCAACCTCACAGTGTAACTCACTACACTATACCAACCCCACAGTGTAACCCACTACACTATACCAACCCCACAGTGTAACTCACTACACTATACCAACCACACAGTGTAACTCACTACACTATACCAACCCCACAGTGTAACTCACTACACTATACCAACCCCACAGTGTAACTCACTACACTATACCAACCCCACAGTGTAACCCACTACACTATACCAACCACACAGTGTAACTCACTACACTATACCAACCCCACAGTGTAACTCACTACACTATACCAACCTCACCGTGTAACCCACTACACTATACCAACCCCACAGTGTGACCCACTACACTATACCAACCTTACAATATAACCCACTACACTATACCAACCCCACAGTATAACCCACTACACTATACCAACCTCACAGTGTAACCCACTACACTATACCAACCCCACAGTGTAACCCACTACACTATACCAACCCCACAGTGTAACCCACTACACTATACCAACCCCACAGTGTAACCCACTACACTATACCAACCCCACAGTGTAACCCACTACACTATACCAACCCCACAGTGTAACCCACTACACTATACCAACCCCACAACGTAACCCACTACACTATACCAACCTCACAGTGTAGCTCACTACACTATACCAACCCCACAGTGTAACTCACTACACTATACCAACCCCACAGTGTAACCCTCTACGCTATACCAACCCCACAGTGTAACCCACTACGCTATACCAACCCCACAGTGTAACCCACTACGCTATACCAACCCCACAGTGTAACCCACTACGCTATACCAACCCCACAGTGTAACCCACTACACTATACCAACCCCACAGTGTAACTCACTACATTATACCAACCCCACAGTGTAACCCACTACATTATACTCACTACACTGTACCAACTTCACACTATAATCCACTACATTATACTAACCCCACAGTGTAACCCACTACACTACACCAACCTCACTGTGTGACACACTATACTATACAAACCCCACAGTGTAACCCACTACAGTATACAAACCCCACAGTGTAACCCACTACACTACACAAACCTCACTGTGTGACACACTATACAATACAAACCCCACAGTGTAACCCACTACACAATACCCACCAAACAATGTAACTCACTACACTATACTAACCCCACAGTGTAACCCACTACACTATACCAACTCTACAGTGTAACCCACTACACTATACCAACTCTACAGTGTAACCCACTACACTATACCAACCCCACAGTGTAACCCACTACATTATACTCACTACACTGTACCAACCTCACACTATAAACCACTACATTACACTAACCCCGCAGGGTTACCCACTACACTATACTGTACACTATAGCGTTCCGAAGCTTAGTCTTTTGTTAACCTTTTAAACCCCAGCAGAATTCTATATCTCTCTTGTAGATTCCTGACAGTTATCAAAGTCTGTGGCTTATGTATCACCCAGCAGAGCTTTCACATTCATCAATATCTGCTGTAAACAGCACCATAGATTTCAGTTACTTTCTAACCTTTTCCCAACAACGGCCTTTAATGTATTTTCCATTTGCTCGGCTGCATGTCTTCATTTTTATTGCTCATATAAAATCATACCTTGTCCTAAAACAGGCATATAGAGTCTGTGGTGTATTCAAGAAAAAGCCTAAAGGAATCAGATTTATTCAGTTTTCCACTTACCTGAGATGTAGTCGATTGGCCAAGACATGTTTTGTGTCTAAATATTCTTTGGTGTTTACTGCTGGAGCGGCCAAGTTAACATGCCTGATAAACTCAATAGTCACCCAAATCGCCCAAATTGCTTGTGTAGAAAAGCATCACGAAAAACCTTTCATCCTGATAAAACAGCACCCGGGTCTTCATTAAGGTCTAAAGTGAGTGTTTTGTATTTTCCTCCTTCTCTGTTGCCTTTTATCTTTCGGCTGTGAGGGCGGGGTCTCCAGCATACTGCATCAATATTAAAGATCAAATCTTTTTAACTTGACTTTTGCTGATAACAGGTTCTGGAAATGTGCTAGTGTGTTTCATGTGTTCGTTTACACCCCACAGTGTGAGCTTGGCTTGAAAAAGGCTTATAAAAATTAGCCACAAATCTGATAACAGATTTAATTGGCTGTAAAGAAATAGTTATTGATGCGTCACTAACATCCTGACGGTTTTGCACATGTGCAGTACATATAAGCTAGAAGCAGTTAGAGGCTTTTTTAGGCTTATGATTGGTTAGATATGCTCTTGTTCTGAGAAATATTAGACCACATAACAGTATGCTTTTTTGAGCACATTATAACGTCCACGGGGACACTCCAACAATTTTCCAGAAATTCTACATAATTATCAATTAAATGTAATGTGAAATAATGTAACATGCTCTTTTCTAGAGAAACTTGTCCATTCAGAGTGTTTCACACCTTCATAGAAAGCTATTACAGTTTATATATAAATATATATATATATATATATATATATATATACATATATATATATATATATATATATATATATATATATATATATATATATATATATATTTTTTTTTTTTTTTTTTTTTTTATTATTTTTTTTTTTTTAAGCCAGCTTTGGCTTAAAAAATATTCTAAAAAATATTGTAGTCTATTTATGATGTTCATGGGACATGGGGGGTGTTGTAAGGCAAAATAGTCCGCAAAGAAAATGTTTTTTTTATAATTAAAAAAAAAAGTTTTTAAAAAATCAGAGGACACACAGAGGATGTACATGGTACATGGAGGGTGTTGTAAGGCAAAATATATATATTATTATATATTTTTTTAATATAATTTTTAACACATGTAGGACACATGTAGATTCCCTGGTGGTTTTGATAGTAAATAAAATGACTTTATTTGTGTTGTAGACATGGCTCCCATCACCACCTCTGGAAAAGAAAAAAGTGGTTTTCTAACAATTTTAAAAAGCTGGTGGAATTCCCCTTTAAAAACACCAAACAGCTGCATGCATCACAGTGAAATCATAATTAATCCCCCTTAAATATACCTAGTGCAGTGCAATATACAAAATATATTTTTTATAATCACACTTCACAATATACTATGAATGCATCATGTGTAATAAAAATGTTAAAATATTCTTCATATTATATTTTAGATTTGGCTTATAGATTGGGGCTGCCCCGCTTTAACCCGTGATAGATGGGACGAGTTACAATTTAAAAGTAATGTTGCTATCAATTCCAGTTCAATATATCAGCATTCATATACGTGAGCGAAATAAGAAATGAAATATATGAATGATCTGTATGTATATTTATGTATATTTATGTATAACCTCCACTGCAGTCTGTAGTAATCACAGAGCCTTCAGCTTACTTCTCAGAGTCTGGAACTCAAGTACGCAGAGAGGAGGTCAAAGGCCTCACACGACTTTAACACCCTCAGCCCCACCGGCAGAGTTCAGAAGGTGCTGGAGGAGTGATGTGTGGACGTGACGTTCACTGACTGGTGTGTGTGTGTGTGTGTGTGTGTGAGCGTGAGTGAGTATAAAAGAGCTGTGCTCCCGCTCACACACACACTGCCTCTTATCTCCTCCCATCCATCACGTCTTTGTTAAAGAGATGGCACCAGCAAATGGCAGCCGTGATGGATTACTCACTCATTTAGCAGCTCGTATGTGTGGGGTGGAGGAGGGGGTGTTCTTTTGTGTCACCTGTAGACGTGTTTGCATTACTTAGTCTTCATTTGCCGTCAGTTTTGCTCCACTGTTGTACCAGCATTTAAGAAAGTACTGCGGTTTAACGTGCAGAGACTTTGTTCCCCTTTAAAGGACCCATATGTTACTTGTCAGTGCTGAAAGAACATGGAGCAACTCGTGATTCATTACTAACAGAGTGTCATTAGGCCGGTTCCACTCGAGTTTTTGGGAGTGTTTTAAAAAAATCTGCTGCATGTATTGCGATACATGGCACGTCTTTAGGTATCGTGGTATGATCGTTTTGGTATATCAGCGCATAATTAAACAGACTGTGCCTTTAAACCTGGAATATGCTCTAATTGGCTGCTTTGTTTTAAAAGCAACACAGGATAACTTCAGTATGAGTGGGCGGGGCTAATAGACTGTAGGCTGAATAGGCAGATGTATGTTAATGTGTTGTTTTTGTGACATGATGTTTGGAAAAATAAAAAAAGGGGGGTTTTACAGCGTATACCATATGGGTTAAGGGTGCCCACTACACTATACCAACCCCACAGTGTAACCCACTACACTATACTAACCCCACAGTGTAACCCACTACACTACACTATCCTAGTGTGTAAGTTCACTAGTGTGTGTGTATATGTGGGTGTTTCACTGCCCCGATGGGTTAAATGCGGAGGTCAAATTCCGCTGTGTGCAAAACACATGTGGCTAATTCTAGTTCTAAGTATATGTATAAACATATACTATATTAAACTGTTTTTAATCCAAAAAACATGTCCACTAGGGGTTTAAAACAATTGAAATATGATATAGGATATTATGTTTAGTGATACTGTATCGATTCTCAGAAACACAGTATCGATACACAGATTCCTGGCAGACAGTGAATCAGTGTGTGTTGTGTTTAAACCTCTGACCACTAGATGTCAGTGTTGTAATACATTTTCAGATCCACTCCAACATTAACAAGCAGCACAAGGGCGCAGTGCTATTGTAAGCATTGAAAAACCTGTTCATATGGAGGTGTGTTTTAATAGTAGCATTAGAAAAATCGCGATATATAACTTCGCTTGCAGTATCGCAATATATCGTGATATATTGAATCGTGACCACTGTATCACGATACGTATTGTATCGGCAGATTCTTGCCAACGCACAGCCCTAATGTCCACACTGGTCAGTAAAATTGATCGGTACTTGGAGCTGGAGCTTGCCGTGGGCTCCCGAGTTTCCCATCTCTGCGTAAAAATAAACTTCTCTCTGCTTTAAAGGCACTGCTATTCAGAGTGAAGCTCATTCTTTATATATCAAAATAGATTTTTACAACAGAGGAAATGGGTTAAAGGGCAGAAACAGCCACTCACATCTCTATTAATGGGTTAATGACATTCATAGTTTTTTCCTCTCTGTTAAGTCCCCTGGTTGCCAGGTATGCCTCCGCCGTTTAAACGTCCGTGATGGCGGAGCTTAATGCGCGTTCTTTTCAGCTCAATGAATCTTAACGTGCAGCACTCTGTGGCGTAAGTGGATCTATTAATGCGCAGTTTGTGGAAGAGCGGGAAGAAGAGGCTTTTTTTGTGGGCTGTGACTTCATGTTTATTTATGGAATCCCATATCGTTTTGTTGTTAATTCTCCGCACTTACCAGAACACGGCTTTAAAGGGGGGATTTTAGAAGCAGTTACTTTGATTCGCTCGGCGGTGATGGAGCGCAGTATATGGACTCTGACATGCGCTAATGAGACGAGCTTGCGGTGCCAGTGTTATTTCACATTCCTTGAGCGCGTATGAGTTGGGTTTTTTTTTTTTACCCTCTGAATTGTATTGAATAATTTAAAGGTGTACCCCCTCCATGTCTCCAACCCCCTCTGAGCGGGTCAGCTAATAGGAACAAAGCGAATTCTGCTGTGATTTATTCCCAAAACACAAAGCAGGAGGTGTTTGTAATTCATAGATGTTTCCCTTTGATATCGTACATGTGGTTATACTTTTGGGAAAAAAAACAAGATGTGATAATCTGCAGCTTCCCCAGTGCCTTCTTAGTTAAAGGGGAATTTCACTGATTTAACATGTGGGTATAATTTAGTGGTTGAGATGTAAACAAAGTCATTTTATTGTTGAGAAACCTGAGAGAAACATGACTTATGAATCTGGTGATTTGTTGTGAAGTGGTTGATGGTAGAGACTCTTTACAGTGGTAGTTAATGGAGCCAGGTGTCACCATGTCTACAGCACACATATAGTCATTTTATTGGACATCAAAAAACACCAGTGAACCCACATGTGGCTTCTAAATGTCTTCTAAAAAAATCCATTTTTGTCTGTTTTTATGTGAACAGAACAGCTGCTGATTACATTGTTTTAAAAAAATCTCTATAATAGGTTTTCTTTGGGCACTGTGTTGCCTCACAACGCCCTGCATATATCCCTCCACCATGAATGCCAGTTGCTGCCTCACAGAAGTTAATAAATAGTTTTGGTCTGTTGACTTGTCTAGAAATGGATTGCAGTCTTCTAAGGTTTGTTTTTTGTATTAATGATAGCCAGAAGATAGTGGACCACTGTTGGCCCACTCATGGCAAAGCTGGTGGTACACTGGCGCCACCATTGGTTTAACAAAATACCACTTTCTGTTGTTTTTCTCCAACAATCCAGTTCATTAAATTCTATTTCTGTCATTTGTTATCTGTTGTAAATTACCACAGTGTCAACTAAATCATTTTAAATTTGATCTTGTCTTTATTTTATTTTCTCTCAGTTGTTTGTAATAGTTGTCTCTGTTATTTTATATAATAACTTTATAGAGCTGGACATCTGGTTCCATTCACCACCACTGTGAACTATTCAGACTTAATAAATGTCACTAGTATGGATAACTTCACACCAAACCACTCTGAATAACTATTTATCTATCTGTCTATCTGTATATGTAGCTGTCAATCTAGAAATCCATCTATAACTGCTGAAACTAAATAAATAGCTAATAAAATTAGCATCAGACTATCAAACTGTAATGATTTACAGTCTTATCTTCATATATTAAAGGTACACAACATCTCAACATTTCTATTTAGACCTTTTCTGACCAAACGACTTTATATATCCGATGATATACCTGCAGATAATAACATTATCAGTATCTGACGTTGAGCTGCTTCTGTTTGTTAGCTTTGCTAGCATACTCCCATGTTTCTATAGCTAACAGTAAGTCATACAGTGCCATCAACCAGATATTTAAGTAGACATTACTGAACATCTCCACACGGTTTGAAGCCAGCGTGTGACTGTTTAAGCCTGTGGTTAGCGCTATGCTCACTAAAGGAGCATAGACTTTTCATTGTTTATTAGCTACATTAGCCTCGTAGCCTTGTGGTGTAAATCTAAGGAAACAAACCTCAGAGCTTAAAAATGCTGACTGCCTCTGTTTGGTTTGCTTCGGATTGATTTTTCGTATTGATTTTAGATGCCAAATCTTCATTTTTTAGTTAGTATTTAATGTAGTTTACTGCCAAATTTCGATGTCCCTCTTCTAATACCAGCCAGTGAGGTCAGAGGTCAGTATGGGCCTGTTGTGATGCACATGCCGCTGTCCTTTCACTGACCGCACAGTGTTGCTGAACAGCATACTAACAGAATACTAACAGGCTCCTATTGAACGGGCACCTTCACTTGGCTAGCGTCCAGAGAGCGCTGGTGGGCCTGTGGGCTTCTGCCAAACAGCAGGTTCTTTGTGAACAGGTTTTATTTTTCGCCTTTTTAAGCAGAACAGCCAGTTTTACTGTCTGTTTCTTAATCAGGTTTGTCAAAGAAGCGGCTGCTTTTTGCGCCACAGTCAACAAGCTGAGAACATTAGCCTTCCAGCTATTATAGATTGTAGTTTTTTTTAATGTTGGGATTAATAAAAAAGTTTCATGTTCTGTTTTGCTGTGCTCTCAGGCCTGATGGAAGGAGTGACCATCACTCCATTGGTCACTAGTGTTGGCTGCTTTGCATAAAACTGAATCCAGTCTAACTTGTTTAGCGAAGTTGTTAGCCAGTTCATCTCCTCCCACAGTTCCTACTGCATTTTCTTGTTTGACCCCCAACAACAATTAACAGGTGGCTTTTCAGCACGTTTAAAGCAGATGTTAGGAATGGTTCTGTCAGATATGCTAATGTTGCTAAGTGTTAATGAACCCAATAGTCACCAGTTAGCTCTATTTTGCCAGCTACCTTCACTCTTAGCTGTGTTAGCATATTTGGTTAAGTTACTGACTTTATTGTATTCTTTACTTTTGAGCCATGCTATGCTATTTTTCACAGGTGGTGATTTTTAATCTGACTTTGAAATTTAGAACATATGAGTTCTGAAACGGAGAATGTTACTCATTAGAATTATAATGATTATATATGATTACTGTCACTGATCCTGAATCAAGTCTGATACCAGTTTGAATCGTGATATTGAGTCTAATTCATATTCTGAATTCTGTTCTGTTCTGAATCTTATTTCAGATCTGATTCTTATTCGTACTCTGAAAATAAGAGTGCCTCTGATTTGAATCCTGGTATTGATTCTTATTCATTTTCTGACTCTGTCTCTGTTACTTAGTCTGAATCTTGATTCCAATTCTGCTGCTGATTTGTATACTGATTGTAATTTGCAAATGAGATGGATGGATTTATATTTTAAATCTCTTACTTATGTTGATTCTGATTCTGGTGCTGATTCGTATTCTGATTCTAACTGAGGCTG